>OY759265.1:30870817-31118317 GCA_963662155.1 Lamellibrachia columna
GGTGATGAAGGTACCACTGACCTGTAGGACTGGATCAAAGTGTCTCGTATATCAATGACTTGCAGGACTGGATCAAAGTGTCCTGAGTATACCATTAACCTACAAGACTGGTTCAAAGTGTCTTGTATACATACCATTGACCTGCAGGACTGTATCAAATTGTCATGTATACCTTCGACCTGCAGCACTGTGACGCACGTTTTATTCCTTGTGTAAGGTTTGTGGCTGTATCACATGATGTGTTTGGTTTCTCCTGGCATAAGCACCTGTCTGGGGCTGCTCGGGGTTGCCCCAGGATTTGTGTCCTACTCTGGGCAGGAACTCAGCTGGGCACCTGTCATGCAACCACCCCTAGTGACTATGTGCCATGTAGGTGATAAATAGCCTAACTTGGGCTGGAAGTTGACCTAGGCCTGTGCCATGCAACTGGCCACAGGTACATAGAATCATGATTGATCATATCATCCAGAGGATGTGTTCATTAATATTTCACTCCACCTTCCTTTGTATCAGGTGCCATGGCAGTCAGCCAGTATAATAGACAATATTATAATATTATGTGACATGGTCAGGATATGAACACTAGTATGTGCTTTTTATAAAACTTTACACTATTGCGGAGACAAGTCCTGTTACTCGTCTAGCCAGAGTGCTAGACTGCACAGTTATTTAGGCCAGACTTTTTATGTTTTACAGGCTGATTTTTCCAGAAAGTAGTATCGGGAATGAGAATAAAAATAAATTAATATACCAGGAAATCATAGTGTCACATGATATAAGGGTTTACACTGCACTCATCTAACAAAAACACAGTGTCCCAAGAAGGCAAACTAAACACTCATTTTGGGTGGTCATCTTACTAAACAAGAACTATCTTCAAAAAGACTGCATTGAAAATGTAAACATGATTTTATTTAACTCAGTACAAAATCAGCACAACTTCAGTTCAAGATTCTTTTCTTCCTTTCTTTCTAACCTATTTGTTCCATCTGATATCTATCATGGCATTTCTGGGGAGGCGTTAAAAATTAAATAAAGGGGTTGTTTTTCAAAGGATAAAAAGGGGTCTTAAAATCCAGAAGGGGCGTTTTTGTGGAAAAGGGGTATAGAAAATAACTGTTTATTCTTGTATCTTGAATTCTCACCTGTCATTGTGCATCTACGTGGCAGTCTATTAGACAGTCTCGTATATTATCTATGATTTTGATGTATTAAGGCTATTATTACATGCCATTTTTTTACACACTATGCCAAGAAGGTACAGTGAACGAGGTGGGAACTTTATTTTGAAGAATCCTACAACTTTTTTAATTTTAGACACTTTTACCTAAGGACAGGCATCACAAAAAGAGAAACTGACCAGTCAATCATGACGTGTGCCTTTCAATATTCAGCCAAGGCCCTCCACCAGCTGGCTGGCAGTGCACTTGGAAAGCCAGTCAGCAGACCATTGTGGCATGCATTGACTACCAACGGCATTTCAAGGGTGCAGCTGACAAGACAAGGCCAAAGAGGCTGAACACATTTGTGCAGACTGATTGCTGTGCAGACCGATTGCAGTGATAGTGCCTGCCTTCAGGTGCAACCTTTGTGCCAATTGTATGACTGCCCCCCACAAGGACTTGTTAAGCGGCACAGCTTCAAGTATGCACCGTGATTGCGCAACGTCGTGTGCTGCAAGTTAACCAGTGGCACCAACAGCAACAATATCAACAACTACAACAACAGCAGCAGTGACTGCAGTGATGGTGACAGCAGCAGCAACAACAACGGCAATAGCAGTGGCGACAACACCAATGGCAGCAACAGCAACCGAGAACGACGATGTGTTTAACTTTCTCGATGCCAGGACAGGCGTACATCAAACTGGCGTTAATCTAGACAATCTGATCCATGTTGAGCGAGTGAACAAAGCCTCACGCCGGACATCAGTTACTATGTAGTGACGAATGACATTGATGTTCTTCTGATGACTTGGCTAACATCTGGTGATGCGGTTAAACGTGCGGAACTGACACCCGGTGGTTTCAATCTGAAGTACAATCCGAGACCGTCTGGCAGAACTGGTGGCAGGGTTGGTGTACTTTTCAAGACTGGTATTCAGTGTAAAGTTCTGTCATCTGATGAACTCAACTCCTTTGAGTATGGTAATTATGAATTATTATGTCAAAAGATGAAAGTTGATGTGCATGTAATATACCGACCATCATACTCGGGAAAAAATCGTGTTACAACTGCTACTTTCTTTGAGGAATTTCAGACATATTTGTCGCATGCAGTTCAGACCTCTCATTCACTCCTGATAGCTGGTGATTGTCCTGTTGAGTTCACAGAGTACTCTAGCCCTGTTTTCTCTGTCATTGATCAGCAATGGAAGCTGGGGCATGCCTACGCCGATGATCATCAAGTTTACTGTGGTTTCCATCCTGATTCTTTATACAGTAACTGTGAGTCCATGGAACGATGCATTAGATACATCAATAGCTGGATGCAAGGCATTAAACTCAAAATGAACAACTCCAAGACTGAGTACATTTTATTCGGCAACAACTAGCAAATACACCAACACGGCCATTAACATAAAAAATATCTAGATCAGCAGAATACAGAGAAACTGATACATGCTCTGGTCCACAGCCATATTGATTACTGTAATGCCCTTTTGAGCGGCTTACTAAAATACCTAATACGGAAATTACAAATGGTTCAAAACACAGCAGCCAGAGTGTTGTGCAGAATCGGCAAATATGACTGTATCACTCCAGTACTAAAGTCACTTTACTGGTTGCCGGTGGAATTTCGTATTAAATATAAAATATGCCTACTGACATTTAATTCATTTCATGGCCATGGACCAGAATAAATGTCAGAAATGTTGAATCCTAGAAGCATCCATTACGGTCTAAGGATGATCTTAAACTTGATGTATCAAGGACAAAAAGGAAAACACTGGGAGATCGTGCTTTTAAAGTTGCTGCACTGAAACTGTGGAACTACCTTCCAAAAGATGTTCGCAGCTGCAACAATGTCAGTATTTTTAAGAGCAAACTGAAGGCCCACTATTTTAGAATTGCATACAATTAACTTATTAATGTTACTAATTTAAATACTTTTACACTTGTTAGATACTTATATAAAATATGTTGGAAGTTTCTACTGAAATTATTAATTTTACTCATTTTATAGTTTTACCTTTTTATATAAATATTTGTGTTATGTTGAATGCTTATTTTGTTTTAACTTTCTAGTATGCTATTTATTGTACTGTACAACACCATAGAATATTATTGTATAAATATGGTGCTATAGAAATCAATAAACATTTACATTTATTCAGGGTTGTTTGATTTTAATAATTTGATTTAAATCATTGATTTAAATCATGATTTAAATCACTCCAAAAAATAAAAAAAAAATTGATTTATTGTTTTTTAATCGCTGATTTATATGAATTTAACACAAATAATTGTTTACAAGCATCGAGATCAACAAAGTTTTGTGTGTTTTTTAATACAAAAGCACAAAGTGCGCACACTTGTGTAGCTGTATTGACACCAGATAGCCTGAAAGTAAAATATTTTATGACATTGTGTGTACCAGATTTTAAAATAATCAAATAAATAAAAAAATCAAATAAATAAAAAAATCAAATAAATAAAAAAAATCTTATTTAAATTAAAAAAATCCGATTTTTTTATTAAAAAAAAAATCATGATTTTTTTCAACCCTGCATTTATTGCTGTTCGGTTCATACCCCATAAAACAGCGTAGAGCCACCGGGAGTTTTTCTTTCATCAACTGTAAAAACATTTAGTTTTTGGTTTAACATTTGCAGTTGATAAATTATGGCATCGGTGGCAATAAAAAATGGAATATTCAAAATTTTAATTTATATGGAAATTCATGGCAGTATGCCCGTAAAACATAAAATAAAAAAACTCTGGCCTAATGGTGGAATGACAGTAACTATTGTTATCTCTATCTTGTCCCAAATACATAAAGTTCACTGACAACCTGTATATATATGTCTCTGCCCACAGGTGGAGGTAATGGGTTGCTTGGTTACTGCCAACATGCTTAAGTAGCACTATTATTAGTGGGAGCATGTCAACAGTAGCCTCAATGATAGAGGGACCTTGTCACCAGTAGCACTATGGCAGAGGGACCATGTCAATAGGTGGAGCCTTGTCGGACACATTCCTGATTTGACCGATTTATGGTTTTCATTAAAACGAGTTGGTCTGATCCTCGTTTATTTTTTATCAATTAATATAATTAATGTACAAGTGAGCCCATGAAATCTGGTGTTTGCTGGCTACAGAAGAGGTAGAGCCTAATCCTCCGATCACGTTAATGTATGCAGAACAAAATGATACCAACAACTTCAATACAACTATTACAACAGATAAAAAAAATTATGGCATAGATAAGGTAGTACTAATACATTTTAACCATATACACGAAAGTTCATAGTAAGATGATTACAGTAGTCATCGGCACATCGGCTGCATACTGGAAAATATGGAATTGGTGCACAGTGAATCGCAATATCAAGTGGCACGGGATATGTGCATTCCCAAATCAGTTCTTTGAGATTGGTTGAAAGACGAAGTGAAATAATTATCGATTGTACCTATTGTCATTTTTAAGGTTTAATCAACTTCCGCATGGCAAGTGTCAACTGATGATATACGTTTTCAGCTGATGAAATGGTCATTTACAAATAACTTACGAATTAGTTCTGAAGTATCTTAGCAGAGAACCAACTAAACATCATTATAAAGAGCACCACTGAATGCTATTCACCGTACCACCCCATTCCGTGCTGGGTGATATGTTGGCTCGATGAATTGTCAGTTGCCACGGAAGTAGTTTATAAGTGATAAGCACTGACATTTCAAAGTTCCAGCTCTTCCAGCAACGTCTAGTTTTATAAATATTGAAATGTTGATTTAAAAATTCTACTTCATTTAGGCGGTCAGTATTTTTTTTTTATTAGGTTTATGCTATGTAACTTGATTTTATGTTAAAACATGAACAGACCATGTCACTTTAAATTCACTTTGGTTTTAGCATTTTTTGCACACAGAGAAATTATCATATTTACTGAGAAATTAAAAGCAAATAGGTTTACTTGTCATCAACATCTATACTGTTTTTATGCTGCAAATGGCCTTTTGGCCCTTTCAGCAATGACAGTATCAAGTTCCGATCACAGTATTATATTCCACTGTTGACTGTGGGAATCTTGGCTCATTTAACAGTAGTAGTTTTCTTAGATTCGCACCACTAACTGTTCTGATCTTACCCCCCTCCAAGACCTGCAGTGAGTGGGTGTTTGATGGATGGGATATTATTTAGCTCTCATGCACAGGAACACAATGTTTATACCTGAGAAGCACCTGGCCTTGCTGTGGAGTTATTATCGTGGTCTTTGTATGTGACAGCCAGGTCAGCTCAAACAGGTACATCTTTGATTCACACATTGTAGCCATTGATTGTCAATATGTTTGATAGTCACTTGGCATGAACTAACTTTATATGATTTTCTGTTAACGCTACAAATCATTTGATTTCATTAAGGTCTTTCTTAATGTATTGAAACATTTTGTATTACTGAAGTCACCACAGGTTTCCAATCTGTGTGCAAGTTGCACACATTGTATGTGTAAGTGTTCTCATTGAGGACACACAAGGTCATTAAGGCCACACAAGGTCATTCTGCCATCCATATGACATCAACTAATGGTTTTTGACAGACCCGCAATGTTTTATTTTCCAGCATTGGTGATATTACATGTCTTTCATTTAACATGTGAAGAACAGTGAAATTGTAAGCATGAAAAGCTAAAACTGTTTCAATGTTTGGTAACTTATATTAGCTCTAAAAGATAATGTAGAATCGATATGTAAGAGTGAATATGAAGAAGGATGGTTAATAATGGTGGCCAGAATGAGGAGGAATAGAGTGAATATGAAGAAGGATGGTTAATACTAGTGGCCAGAATGAGGAGGAATAGAGTGAATATGAAGAAGGATGGTTAATAATAGTGGCCAGAATGAGGAGGAATAGAGTGAATATGAAGAAGGATGGTTAATAATAGTGGCCAGAATGAGGAGGAATAGAGCGAATATGAAGAAGGATGGTAAATAATGGTGGCCAACATGAAGAGGAATAGAGTGAAAATCAAGAAGGATGGTAAATAATGGTGACCAACATCAGGAGGAATAGAGCGAAAATAAAGAAGGATGATGAATAATGGTGGCCGACATAAAGAGGAATAGAGCGAAAATCAAGAAGGATGGTGAATAATGGTGGCCGACATAGAGTAAAATAAAGAAGGATGATGAATAATGGTGGCCAACATGAAGAGGAATAGAGCGAAAATCAAGAAGGATGGTGAATAATGGTGGCCGACATGAGGAGGAATAGAGTGAAAATCAAGAAGGATGGTGAATAATGGTGGCCGACATGAAGAGGAATAGAATGAAAATCAAGAAAGATGGTGAATAATGGTAGCCAACTTGACTGACATGAGGAGAAATACAGAGAATAAAATGTGAATATTACCATGAATATGAAGGCAGAGTAAAAGCAAATACAGAGTAAGAATAAATATAAAGTAATTAAGAATGTAATTGAGTAAGTCTGAAGATAATGTACATAGTAAGAGCTACTACAAACAAGTCATTCAGATTACATTACTGTATTGACGTATTTAATATTACAAGCATCAGTTATAGACATTCAGATTGTATGGATACTGTTAACAGCTGTTGGCATCATTACATTTATTATTTTTGTTTAATGGCTCAGGTGTCCATGGCTGCTATCTGGTTTCACAGGACAAGCACATTGGACACATTATCATTTCTAATTCTATATCAGTGTGCCAGTCTGAACTGTATAGATCAGGGATTAGGATGGACTTCCAGGTGTTATTAATTAGTCATTTGACCTGTCTCCTTGTTGACATTGCAGTCTGCCAGAGTTGCTGGAATGTGTATAATTGGAGACAGCTGTTTCCTGGAACATTGGAACTGTGAACCTAGAATCTGCTCTGTCAACTTAGTTGAATGGTTTGTCAGTTGAGTAACACAGTGATTGTCTCATCACAGGAGAACCTGGTCCTTGGAGTACTGAAGGCATGATGTAATCAACTGACCACAAGTGTCTGCTGCCACAAACAGTGGACATCCACCACAAGGTATTTATTGACCACATTGACTGCATTTTTGAGAAAACAACATTATGATTAATTACTCTTATTAAACAGAAATGCTGTTGAATATGTACATTTCACAAGAGTTGACAACTGACTACTGAATTTTAAATTGTACGCAGTACTGTTACATAAAATATATTGATTAAATGTGTACAACCTATGTTTACAAATAATTATTCTGGAAAGTGGACATTAGCCCCTTGTTTTTTTTTGGGGGGATTGGATTTATGAATGAGCTCCAGATATTTACCCCCGTAATTAGGCAATTTAAAATTAATTTCCCGTGCCTTTATAAATTAACGTTAAATTGTTGTTACTGTTCCCTGTTAAACCCCCACAATTGATTTAGCCCATTGCAAATCAGGTTCATTGATATTCAGTTGTCAAAATGAGGTACCGTCTGAAAAATCACTTGCATATGTCTACATTGAACCTGAACTGAAAGTAAAGTAGTGATCTGAACCCAATGCATAGCTTCTGTTGTGTCATGGCACCAGTACATGCCGACTTAAATATTAAATACACTTAAAACATCTTGGTAACACACTACAGACTACTACAGTGTAATGCTCAAAAACAATTACATTCTTCAGTTTTGTTTTGCATAAACTTGGAATTCTATCTGAATGTGACAAATTGTGAAGCTGTCAAATTCAGTAGGTCTAATGTGCCATTCTAATGAAACACTAATGTTGTCATAATTTGGAGATTAGTTGCATGATCTCACATATCCCATTTAATGTACCAGTTATTACAACAGTACTAGATGTGCTGATTATATATAAACTCAGAAAGATTCAGACAAATTGGCAAGCTTAAATAACACAGTAAGTCATATAATTGGTTTTATTTAAATATTCTTGATTTTCTGAAAATCTGTGATTTATTCACAAAATGACTTTTCTACTTCCAGTGCCTTCCTTGTGTTTCTTGCTGCACCAACCAGACTATCACCATGGAAACTGTGACGTTGCTACAGATCATCTTCAGTGTCGTCATCTTCCTATCGACCCTGCTCTTCACCCTGCTGCCATCCCGTCTGCTTCCCAAGGACTCCCAAGTAGTCCTCAGCCCACGGGTCCAGCAGGCCATCTCCCTCTGCAACTGTTTGTCCGGAGGAATCTTCCTGGGCACATGTAACCTCCAGATGGTTCCTTACATTGAGGCTAAGTTCAGGAAGGTGCTGGAGTCAGCCCACCTGAGTGAGGACACGAGCTGTCGACTCACACAGCTCATTCTCCTTGTCGGCTTCTTCTTTGTCCTACTGGTAGATGTCTTGGTGCACAAGTGTCAGAAACACACAGTGACAGAGACGAACTACACCGAAGTCAGTGACAACAACAGTGACGGGGAGTTTACTATGACAACTTTAGAAGATGCTGCACTTCTACAAGGACATCCAGCAGTGCCTAACAGTACATTCACGTCATCCTCTGATAAAGACATTGAACTTGCACCCACCGACAATGGCGACATTCCCCATGAGAACACCCATGTCCATTCCAACAATGGCCACGCCCATTCCAAAAATGGCCACGCTCATTCCATCAATGGCCACGCCCATTCCAGCAGTGGCCACTCCCATTCCAGCAGTGGCCACGCCCACTCTGAGTCTGGCCATGGTCACTCCCACCTACTGGATATCACGGAGGACAACATTGGCATCCGCTGCCTGCTGCTGCTGGCAGCCCTCAGCATCCACTCCCTGTTTGAGGGTCTGGCCCTGGGTCTACAGGAGGACGTCCATCAACTGACCAACCTCTTCATAGGTGTGCTCCTGCATGAGGTGTTTGTGGCCTTTGCCATGGGCATCAGTCTGGCCAAACAACACTTCCGCATGGCCAATGTCCTCAAGCTCTCCCTCACTCTCAGTGCCATGATTCCTGTAGGCATGTATGCGGGGATGACAATTGGGGTTGTGCCCAGTAATGCTGGGGAGGTGGCCTCTGTGCTCATACAGGGAGTGGCAGCAGGGACGTTTGTCTATGTTGTCTTCGTCGAGATTCTTCCGGCTGAGATGAATGAACCATCCAACCGACTACTGAAAGTTTTATTTCTCTTCATTGGACTTTTAATTATGATATGTCTTAGCTTCTCGCTCAAGTAATATAGCAACATTGCACTGGTGTGGGCATGTGTCTTTAAAGTCAATATATCACCCCTTTATATAGGGAGCAACTAGGAACATATCTAGGCAATCTTGAATGTGCATCATACATGCATCATGTATCAAGTAATAGTTATAGAGCTGGTGCAACTGATAGCTACTGCTTGTTGATGTGCTAATCTACATGACTACATAATAATCATAAGCTTTGCTCAAAACAAAACAATGCTTAAGAAAGCAGGATGTATGCATCTAGTGATAATACAAATGTATAGTGCAAATGCATGCTCACAATGCAAATTTATGCATATACTTATTAAAATTGCGTGTACTTATTAAAACTGAATCAAATAGTTTGTAGATCTTATTTACATATTTTGTAACTTTGTGGTATTCTTAGGACATTCATTTGTACGAGATGTAGGGTTAAAGAGAGTGCTGATATGGTTGAATGATTGATGCCTCATAGCATTGCTGATGAAACACGATGACATATATTTTATTATGATGAACTTGTTTGAACATGTTTAATGATGTAGGTATTCCATTATCATTTATTTCCATGCATGTTTATAAGTCTATAAGTTGTTTATTTTATTATGGACCAACACTTATAAAAATATACTGCCATGTGCCTTGCCATTGTGACTTTTTATGCTGTATGAAGATGTCATTACAAGTTGTTATTTAATGTTGACAATATGTTACTTGTATACGAGTTGTGGTAATAGTAATAATGTACCAAAAACAGTTTTATTGTCAAGGTTTTTGATATGGTATGAATCAGTTCTTCCAATGCACTGTGTTGGACATGTGATGACATTATTGCTCTCCTATCAACACTGAAAGAAACAGTTGCAAGTAAACTTACACGGTTGACTACTGTTGACTGGATAACACATGTGGATAACACATGCATTAAATATTTCATTGTTTTCTAGTGTCCCATAGCCATATGTTAGCACAGGGATGTGGTGACACTTCTCAGAATTTACTATGACATTGTCATTTACGTGTTTGTTACATTCTCTGCGCAATCTCGATATACTGTAAACTGCTTCATTAAGCCATTTTTTCATGTTTCCTCATATCATGCACTTAACAGATTTGTTTTATATTGCTAAAAATGTCATATGCACTAAATCAGACAAATGGTCTTGACTGTTTTTACATCACAGCTACATTGCAGCTACATTGATTATTATTCTTCAAGTCATGTCAGTTACTGGAGATGATCAATAAAATAACAAGCAATATAAATACCATGATATATTACACATTTATTACGACTTATAGCACATCTGATTGTAGGATGTTTTAGAGCATGTTTCGTTAATCCAAAACCCTTGGTAACCACAGTGTGTGGATAAACGAGGCACGATTATATATATATAACAGGTATATAATATACAAATATGGATTAAAATATTAAGGCTGTTGCATTAACGAGGTCAGAATAGTATGCATGAGCAAAAACGTTATACATGCATGAACAATATTTCTTTGGAATTTATGTAACACAACGACTAACACAAACAAAGTTACCTGATCTATGAGCAAGAAATCCAGCAGAACAAACAAGATACAGTTTGATTCTATAGCAGTATGTATTGCATTTGTGAACATTATATACAGTATGTAACTGATACATGTGGTGGATTTCACTCCCGTTTCTACGTATTCACCGAGACTCGATCTACCGCCACTACTCTATTACACTCGCCGAGATCAACAGAAAACTATAAAACCTGTGGTGACCAACTGGTAATTCTATTTTAAATGATACAGTACTCAAATTAGTTTTCATTCTATTGATGTTTAACACTTGTTCCATAGCTTTTATATGTAGTGTGTGAATAGTTTATGTAACATCCGTAGTCGATTTAATAAAAAATGCCTATTTTTTTCAAATCATCGAAAGAATTGACTTTAGTCATTAGATCTGGTAAGGATCAAAATAGTAGATGGCTTCCATCCTCTCGCCAATCACATGACAAAGTTACAAAATTTCACCAAGGAAGAAAATCATGATTTTTCAGCAATTCTATTTTCACTTCAGTAAATGTTTGAACAAGCATTAACTAATTTAATAGTTTGTCTGATGATTTTACAGAAACTATATTTAAAAGTTGCACAACAAACGAGCTAACATGTTGCAGTGGATACTACGTAGGTTTGTTTTTTGCAAGATGAATTTGAAATGACTAGCAAAAAAAAATTAAAACTGTTTACCATAACATTATTTTACAAATAAAGTAAAGTTGTATACATAAATAGACTACCTTAAGAACTTTAAAATAACATACTTTATACACAATATCCATACTGAATTTTAGTCTTCAGAAATTTTTTTCAAATTGTAAGGTTTTATCCCAGTTGACAAATATAAATTGTGTAGTTTGAGGATACCACCATGTATACAAAATTACTTTAAAAAGTCATAGTCCCTTTTGGGATACCCCACAAAAATCTTTTACAACAATTAAAAACTAACTTGCCAAAATGTTATCGGAATTGATCGATGTTTAGGGGTCGCTACCACAGTTTGAAGAACACACGACAAAATAATGAATATGTGAGACAACAAGTGGACTCCCTTGTAGGAAAGCAAGAGCCCTTGTTGGCATCAGTGAAACAAAGCTCTCCTGGCTTGGCCACATCACTCAACACAACACCATTGCAAAAACCGTCCTGCAAGGCACCCTGGAGGGCAAGAGATGACATCCTGGCGGGCAAGAGATGACACCCTGGAGGGCAAGAGATGACACCCTGGAAGGCAAGAGATGACGGGACCACAAGAGAAAAAACTGCTAGACAACATACAAGTATGGACACATCGAGACCTAATGACTCTGCTACGCACAGAAGAGGACCGAAAACACTGGCTGTGGCATTATAGTCATGTGCTGTGCTGTGCTGAACATATTTTGGTCTATGCAGCCCCATTGCTCTTTAAATATCCTGGACCATCGCAGGCAAACAGAGAAAGCAATCTGCAGGATGACTTCGAAAACATGATGTCGACATCCACAACTGAGAAGCTCCTTTCCCAGTTTCTCCTGTAGGAGGCACATGCACCATTTGTGTGTCCAGTTTTGGATATGGTCGAATAAAAACACATTGCCTGATCACATCAACCTGGATTTGGTTGATGTCATTACAGTTGTCACCATTTCTTCACCTGTTCCTCTGCCCAAACAGACCACTCCTAAAAGCTGATTTTCTTCTCCTTGGGGAACTAGGCAGCCGTTCTACGTTGTTTTCCTGTTATTTGTAGAAGATGTTTACCATCCCAATGGACAGTCAGTGGAGCACTGGGCTTAAATTAATCTTTTATAGTGTTTCTACAGTCTCAAAGCAAAGTCTTGAATGTCATCGCTTGATTGAACTTTGATTAATAGTGAATTCAGTAACACCATGGCCGAACATAGTGGCAGCTGTAGCCAGCAGTAGCACCATGGCCGAACATAGTGGCAGCTGTAGCCAGCAGTAACACCATGGCCGAACATAGTGGCAGCTGTAGCCAGCAGTAACACCATGGCCGAACATAGTGGCAGCTGTAGCCAGCAGTAACACCATGGCCGAACATAGTGGCAGCTGTAGCCAGCAGTAACACCATGGCCAAACATAGTGGCAGCTGTAGCCAGCAGTAAGGTAGCCATTCGGTCATTTTCTCTTGTAGGTCCAACGCTGCAGTGAGATCAGGATTTAATGCATTCTTACACACTATCTTACGTGGGGTCAGGGAAATATCAGAAGTAGATGGTCCAGGCATAGCAACTTATATTCTTTCATGCTGAATGTCCCTTCGGAATCTTCAGAAGTCAACGAAATGAAAACTGTTGCTTCATTGTCTCACTCGCACTGCTCTTTCTCACTCATTTGACGATGATGCTCATCTTTGTGACGTTTTCTAGTATTAGCCAACGTTTTGACCAAAGGATGGCATTAAATCATCAAAAATAAAAATGGCTACCTGTCACATGACAAGGGCATGTGTGGCATGTAAAGATGACAATAACTCACATGCCAAGGCCATGTGACAGTAGTCATGCAAATTATGACCCGACAAATTTTATTGAAACATTTTGATTCATATGCGTGGTATCATAGAAACACGTATAGATTGATATCATTGGCGTCTGTGGGAGCCAACTTCAACATTTGGTAGCGACCTCTAAATATAATTTCACTGCACTGAAATTTTGTCAAAATCCTTTTTTCTAAGGATGTACCAAAATCAGAGGGTGTCCCATTGGATATTCAAAACTTCAAAAATAAGGACCACCCTAATATATATATCTTTCTTTATAGCATAAGGGGAGTTTAAGGAGAAAATACATGCTGTCTCTGTCCGACGGATTACAATATTACAGCAGTGAGCATATATTGAGCCACTTATCCTCAGTTGAGATGCTGCCACTCCCATTGGGCTGCCATTCCCACTGTGCTGCCACGCCCACTGGACTGCCACGCCCACTGGACTGCCACTCCCACTGGGCTGCCACTCCCACTGGGCTGCATGCCCTACATATCAACTATACACCCAGGTATAAGCATCATAAGCCCATGTCACAACAGTTGTACAAAAACTTCAGACAGCAGGTGTTGTAGATGTCACACACTGGACTGTGATACCTTTATACATCTCATAATACCACATACAGTATTAATCCAAGGACTAACTTGCTGAACCAGGGTATTTCAGAGTAGATGTATAAATTACTATGTCAGGATACATTTTCCTGGTCTCAATTTAATTACTACAAATATCCTCATACATATACAATTGTATACTTTGTCTGTGACTAAAGGTGCACCTGTAAAAGTGATGCACACATAAAAACATGGGGGAATTGTTTTCTTAATAGATGTCACAGTTTAAGCATATGTCATACAGTTTAATTAGACGTCATGCAGTTAAAGTATACGTCATACAGTTTAAACAGATGTCACAGTTTAAGCATATGTCATACAGTTTAATCAGATGTCACAGTTTAAGCAGACATCATACAGTTTAATCAGATATCACACAGCAACTATTTAAGCCGACATCAACATGCTGACTGTCATTCGAAGTAGACGGTTGAGAAGTCATAGAAGGTGGCATCAGGTGACATGTCTTTGATCATGTGATTGATGTGTTTGACAAAGCGCAGGGTTTCCTTGTCTCGGTACACGAGGGCGAGTGAGTTCTCTGCCGGACTCACAGTCAGCAGCTGCAATCAGTGAAGGCACGAGTGTCAGATCCACATGCTGGGAGAGAGGCATGCTGGAACGTGTGGGCATCAGGTGTAGGGGGGAGGGGGGGGGGCAGCAAATAAAAATTATTTTCAATAATAACATTTCCATTTGAAGAAAAAAAAAAATTAAAAGTATTTTAAAATATATACTTATTAATCGTATTATATGAGAAGTATTTAGGTATTTGACAGAATTTTTAATAACTCTGAGAAGCACCTGCATTTTTATTATATTAATTTCACATGTATTTGAAGAAATATGAAGTATCAATATTTAAATACTTCGCATCATCACTGGTTATTTGGGATAATATCTAATGTTTCTCCTGTTGTCTAAAAACGACTGAGCATATTGTCAGTGTCACATTACCTCCTCGTCTTCACCTTTGGCAATGTATGTTGTGTGGCCGCCATACTCTGCCTGCCAACCTGCAATGACAATGCAACTGTGAGACACACTGTCTAATAACTACTCTACACAGGTGAACATTATGTTACCATCGTTGCAAGTCAGATGAGAACATACATGTGAAGTGAGTAGCTGAGGACTACATGTTTATGACCTCTAGTGACAGTGTAGCATGTGTCATGTGGTGTCACTTAGTAGACATTCATGAGACTATTCTGGACCAGCACCCTGTAAAACCCCTTGCATGCAAAACAATATGTCTTGGCTAGGGATCAAGTTTTCCAAGGACAGATGGAAAGAAACAACATCCATATGCCCCTTACATCCATACGCCCCTTACATCCATATGCCCCTTTACATCCATACGCCCCTTACTTTTCCTTCATGATGTCATCGATGGCAAGTTACACAGATTTTAAATAAGATTAGGTATATTTCAGAGAATACTTGTTGCGTTACACGTTATCACTCACCTTTACAGAGGCAAAAGAACATAGCATCGAGGGCAAGTTCACTGGCCTCTGTGTCTGTGTCATGAAGCAGTGTGTAGCTGCCGTGGATCCAACGCCTCAACTCAAGCCGACACCGGGCACTGGAGTCAGTGTCTGTAACACACAAACCATATGCTCAACTCAAGCTGATACCAGGCACTGGAGTCAGTGTCTGTAACACACAAACCACACGCTCCACTCAAGCTGACACTGGAGTCATTTTCTGTAACACACAAACCACATGATCAACTCAAGCCGACACCAGGCACTGGAGTCAGTGTCTGTAACACACAAACCACATGCTCCACTCAAGCTGACACCAGGCACTGGAGTCTGTGTCTGTAACACACAAACCACATGGTCAACTCAAGCCAACACCAGGCACTGGAGTCAGTGTCTGTATCACACAAACCACATGGTCAATTCAAGCTAACACCAGGCACTGGAGTCAGTGTTTGTAACACACAAACCACATGGTCAACTCAAGCTGACAGCAGACACTGGAGTCAGTGTCTGTAACACACAAACCACATGGTCAACTCAAGCCAACACCAGGCACTGGAGTCAGTGTTTGTAACACACAAACCACATGGTCAACTCAAGCCGACAGCAGGCACTGGAGTCAGTGTTTGTAACACACAAACCACATGGTCAACTCAAGCTGACAGCAGGCACTGGAGTCAGTGTCTGTAACACACAAACCACATGTTCAATTCAAGCTGACACCAGGCACTGGAGTCTGTGTCTGTAACACACAAACCACATGTTCAATTCAAGCTAACACCAGGCACTGGAGTCAGTGTTTGTAACACACAAACCGCATGGTCAACTCAAGCCGACAGCAGGCACTGGAGTCAGTGTCTGTAACACACAAACCAAATGCTCCACTCAAGCTGACACCAGGCACTGGAGTCTGTGTCTGTAACACACAAACCACATGGTCAACTCAAGCCAACACCAGGCACTGGAGTCAGTGTCTGTAACACACAAACCAAATGCTCCACTCAAGCTGACACCAGGCACTGGAGTCTGTGTCTGTAACACACAAACCACATGGTCAACTCAAGCCAACACCAGGCACTGGAGTCAGTGTCTGTAACACACAAACCAAATGCTCCACTCAAGCTGACACCAGGCACTGGAGTCTGTGTCTGTAACACACAAACCACATGGTCAACTCAAGCCAACACCAGGCACTGGAGTCCGTGTCTGTAACACACAAACCACACACTCAATTCAAACCAACACCAGGCACTGGAGTATGTGTCTGTAACACACAAACCACATGTTCAATTCAAGCTGACACCAGGCACTGGAGTCAGTGTTTGTAACACACAAACCACATGGTCAACTCAAGCTGACAGCAGGCACTTAACTGGTCTCCAGTCGTTATTGCAATACAATACCTCACCTCAAGCTTTCAATCTATAACACATAAAATAAGAACATACCACAAATGCCAAAGCTGTTTTACTGGCAACTCAACCTATATTATGCAGTTTCTAAGGCAGAAATAGTATTGCTATTATTGCTGTTTTTTATTAAAATGAATTCTTTGAATGAATTTTCCAGCAATCATAACGTGCGAGATACTGATGTACCATCTAAGCTCCACCAGGTGTTACCTTGAGTCATGTGACAATCTCCATCGCTGGCGTCTACTTGTTCACTGCTCAGTTTCCTCCTCTTCGTCCTTGGCTTGCACCTTCCTGTGCTGCTGCCCTCCCCACTGCCACCAGGTGATAGCACTGTCTCCGTGTCACTGGATGAGACAGAGTTCTGGGCAGCGAGAGGGTGGAGGGTGAGGCCCGTCAGGTTGGAGAGGATGAGGAACATAGCCTCAGACTGCAGCAACCTCATGCACTGGGAGAGAACAGAGGGAAGGCCCTCCTCCCTAGCCTTCTCATAGTTCCTGCAAACACAAGGCACAGTGCACATTGTCTGGTAGCTGTTGTAAACACAGGACTTCTCAGTCAGTGCACCTGGTCAATAAGCTACTGATGTATCAAGGAGTATAAGTGAAACTAGAAAGTAAAAATGTCTACATACCTTTTGTTGGGCGGCCCTCTCCTGTGCCATGCAATGCTGTCTTCCTTGAGCGCCTTGCACACGTCGTCATACTTGTCTTCCTACAAAAACACTCACTGTTAAAATACATGCCTGTATGCTATACAGCAGTATTACATGTGAAAAACAAATTTTAATAACTCCATCTTCCATTGACTTGATAACATAAATGAAATTGTGCATTCTAGGCTCAGAAATGACAAACTGGTACAAAATATTACACATTTCACATGTGCACAATTCACAACCCATTAAAAAATTACTACAACATATTACATCGCGTGACATCAACTACGCCAATTTTGATCTATTTGATAACCTGTGTATAAGTATATACAAACTACATATATGCAATCGGCATACAGAAGCGCGGTGAGAAGGATAAGAATAGATATCCGATACTACTGGAGTCCAATCCTACATTCTGTTCGACACTGTGGGTGAGAAAACATAAAAGAACCTTGATAAACGTATTATTGCTCGTCGACTGCATAGAATTGTTGGGAATTGTAAACTGTTGTGAACAACTGCTGGAAGTCAGTCACGCTTGACCGCCTAGTCACGTTTGACCGCCCATGTGCACCTGGGCAGAAAGGTGCGACTCTTGCCAACAAAGCCAAAGAAGGAAACAAAGTGGTGACATTCGAGCAGCTATTCTTCAGCTGATTGAAAACGATGACGATATAATGCAATCTAGCATAGAAATAGTCAGAATAGAGATTGTAAAAAAGCTGACAGAAAATACTGGATTTACTGAAAAACTATCTACAAACGTCATGAAGTAAGGCATCCTCTTACTCAAACGAATAAAACAAGAAATAAATAAGTCTTGCACCATGGACACCAATGACATTACCATACACTAAACAAACGAATGAGAGATCTAGAGAAAGACAACATGGAACTACACTGAAGCAGTCACCTCCATCTGCAACAAAAAACTGGTAGTACTAATAACTTGTGACATCGATCGCTGTCACCGGATTGGACAAATAACAAACGATTCAAATCGCAAGCCACTGCCCATAATTGAATAATTCAGGTCGTTGGAGCTACGAAACCCTGTATGAATGGCAAAGCGAAAACAAAAGGGAACTACAACTGGCATAACATAAAACCAGACGTGATAGTGATCTACTGCGGAAGGCGCGTTCCACACAGAACATCTCAACCACATGGATCATTGCAAATGGATGAAAGGTCACAATGACTGACAGCTCAAGGGTCTGCACTATTTGTGGATGATAACAAGGTATGGAAGGAAATAGATAGCAGAGTAGAGGATAAGAAACTCCTGCAAGATAACCTAAGCAACATTTGTGATTGGAGTAATAAATGGTTAATGCAGCTACATCCTGATAAACTAACACATATGGACATCAGAGGTACTATGGAAAATCCTCAGCATGAATATACAGTCGGAGGGATGATGGTTCAGTACTCACAATGTGAAAAGGATCTTGGAATGGAAATTGACAAGAAGCTATCATTCATATTGAGAACAAAACTAAAAAGGCAAACATGACTGCAGGATGGATGAGGCGGTAATTTTTTTTAGTGAATGTGGTGACCTTCATACTACTATACATGTGAATGGTGAGAACGCATTTAGAATATGCAGTGTCTGACTGGGGGGCACATGACAGTACACAGATGGATCAGTCGGAAGCAGAACAGGAAATAGCAACCAAGATGGTACCGCACATACGAGGAAGATCATACCCGGACAGACTACAAGCTCTAGACATGCCCACATTCAGACACAGAAAGTTGCGAGGGAATGTGATAACAGTATACAACATATTACATGGAAGATACCATAAAGAAGTGTCAAAGAAACTACATAAGTCCATGGATGTAGACAGAGAACCACTTCTGGTATCCACACCTCCACATCATCTACAGGGAGGGTGGCCCTTCATCATGCGAAGATGGCACTTCCAAGAACTCCACGACGATTTGTAGCCATTGTGCGAGATCTGGTGGAAAAGGCAACACCAAGGAAAAGCAGAGCCCTAACAGAAGTTGGGATTCATCACAGTCACTTAAACTTCAATGCCAAAGTCAGAAAAGTGGTGAAAACTCTTTTCACTGACCTGAGATCAAAACTAAAATCATCATCAACCTTGACTCATCAATGGAGCGATGTCTGTTCTTAAAAAGTACAGAATGCTTTGCACAGCCAGCAAAAGTTTTGGTGTACCCAGGAAGAGCCTTAGTGACTGACCCCATTGCAACTCCTGCAGTGATGCCCTATCAAAGACAACTGAAGATGCTGTGAGACTTCTTGAAGAATGCTGCTACTCCTCTGCCAGATAAAAAGCTGGTGAGCAAAAAGACCCTAGAGGGGAAATCAGTGCTGGATTGTCTGGCCGAAAAATGCACAAAACAATAAACTAAGGCAATGTCTGTGCGAGTACTGCACCAATATAAACTGAGGTAATGTCTGTACGAGTACTGCACCAATATAAACTGAGGCAATGTCTGTGCGAGTGCTGCACCAATATAAACTGAGGTAATGTCTGTGCGAGTACTGCACCAATATAAACTTAGGTAATGTCTGTGCGAGTGCTGCACCAATATAAACTGAGGTAATGTCTGTGCGAGTGCTGCACCAATATAAACTGAGGTAATGTCTGTGCGAGTGCTGCACCAATATAAACTGAGGTAATGTCTGTGCGAGTGCTGCACCAATATAAACTGAGGCAATGTCTGTGCGAGTGCTGCACCAATATAAACCTACTCCTGAGAGCCCTAAACAAACTGGCCAGTGTGGCACAGAGGCTCCAAGACAAGGTTGCTGATGTGTAAAGGCTAGGAGGTTTGACACTTTGTTGCAAAGGCAAAAAGTGGCATGAAAATTCTTGCATCAATAGACCCAAATTTTTGTGTGGGGGCAATTACAAGCCACTACTCTGCACTGTGTGCTGTTGACGGTGAACGAGATGTAACATGGCTGCAGTACGAGTCAGAAGTCTGTTGTACAGAATAAGGATGGGGACACTGTGACTAGAAAAGCTTTGGTGACTAAAACCGGAACCATCAACTCACTCCTTGAAGAGCTCATGAGGCAAGCAGCCACCATCTCCCTTCTCACAGCCACCATCTCACGTGCGTGTGTGTTCGGGACGTTGGTTGGTGCTGCGTTCTGCTGATGTTCGTGGCAGAATTGCTCTTGAGTGCGCAGCTCTTGCAGCGTGTTTCTTTATGTGCCTAGTTGCCTCTATTTTCACCCAGGCCCACGTTGAACACGGTATTGGGTCGTTCTGCTGAGTGCTAGACACAACACTACACTGCCCGATTCATTCAGCATCAGTGCGCGCTTACCACAACATGTCGGCTGAAGCTATTGACTTGATCATTAAGTCATGGTTCACGGCAGAGTTGGAGGTGTTGAAGATTGCGAGCTTTGGAAGGATTTTGAAAACCTTATAGCAATCGTCACCGCAAAAGACGAGCGTATCTGCTGCCTGGAGCAGAAAGTTGATGCCCTGGAGGTGGAGAGATGGGAATGGTATTCCCGGCATCCAAACCTCCATTTCCAGGGAATTCCTGAAGCTGACAGGGAGAGTAATAACAATCTGGTGCTCGCCGTGATCAATGAGAAGATGGGTCTGGCGGGCATTGGTTTAATGCAGTTGGAACGGGGCCAATGACAAACACGACAAGCAGGGTCGCCCACAGAAACACCCGATCACTGTTCGATTCAGGAGCGAGGCTATCCGTGATGACGCATTTCACGCCCATGCTCAACTGAAGCAGCACAGCAGGAAATCTCCAATGAGCTGATGTATATAAATGAAGACCTAATAGCGAAGCGGGCAGCACTGGCGTTTTAGAAGAGAACGCTGAAACATCAAAAAACAATATTGGACTGCTGGGCATACGCAGGATGAGTCCTCATCAAAACCCACGCTGGTCTGATTAAAGAAATACACACGGTGAAAGACTTGGACTTCGCATAACCTGTGTTAGCATGACCGAGGGCCAGGTTGATGCCGCTGCTTCCCCAATACTCATCATGAATGACAACGATGTCAGCCGGCCTACACTCGGACTCGCCTAACTCAATTGTCTGAGAAAGATTTGAACATGTACTAGTCATCATGCAAAATCTATGTGTACTTTGCCTTGAACAATTTATAAATCAAATGTAAGTACCAAGTATCAGGTGTACTTTCTGCAAGTATACTGTGTTGAATATTAATGTAAATTATGTTCAGTTTTTTGTTCTTCATTGTTATTGTAATTTTGTCTTACTATTCACTAAGTGAAAACTGGCTGGCTTTCCAGTAGGTAGAAAACAATTTTGAAAAAAAATAATAATAAGGCATTGTACTTGTAGAAATAGTTATTCTACCTACTGGAAAGCCAGCCAGTAGAGGTATTATCTTGGAAAAAGTTATTTATGACCATTTCAACATCTGTGATGTTCTTTTATTTAATGCATTTCTTCTTTTCATTTATCCTTTTTTGTTGACAATGATTCTTACACAGACAGCTATATATGTAATTATGTTGGATTTAAGTATCGATATTACAAACGACTTATACTTTAGCATAAGTAGTTTAAAAATGTATAATTACTGTTCGTTATCATATTGGTGTGTATCCAGTGTGAAGTGCAAACATCCTTTCCCAGATAATTATTTGGCTCTCTGGTGTATAATGAGACAAGAGTGCCATACACCTGCACTCGAGACAGTGATCCCGACAAATACAAACAAATACTAGTTCACATAAATACATATCCATGCTCATTTTCCCCAGAGAGTGATCAGAACCTGGAACCTACTCCCACCAGAAATCATCCCTTCCAGCTGGCTGTGAGCACAGTCCATCTAGCTCCACCAGTCCCCATCCGAATGTAAAAGGCCATCTGCTTTTAATCACACTTGTTATTGGTACTATTTTGGTTTTAAAATGATTGGTCACGTTTATGCACCGACTGCATGCACACCACATGCAAACTGATATGTTAGTTTCTGAAGGAGTAAACCTACTCAACATATTGCTAGATGCTGCTGTCAGGCCAACAGTGAGAAAGTTCACGACAAAGATTATGTTTCTTCTCAGTGGATATAGAAAAGGTAATAATGGCACCCATACCAGGGGTGAAATAATGGCACCCACACCAGGGGTGAAATAATGGCACCCACACCAGGGGTGAAATAATGGCACCCACACCAGGGGTGAAATAATGGCATCCATACCAGGGGTGAAAACGTGTAGCTACACCCAGACTGAATGCATTTCACCAAACATTTACTGCATTCAGTAAGAAAGAAGCAGTCTATTTAGGCTATCCCATATGTGGACTTGTGTGGCAAGAAGCTGTGTGAGCTAGCAATTATGAAGATGTCTTTAGCGCCTATTGTAAATTTCTGCATCATTTATTATCATGTTTACAGCACTCAGGATGATGGTGACTGCATATGGTGATGAACTCTTGCTGGACATAATACAATGCTGATGTAGCAATTATTCTTCTTGGACGTAATTATCTAGATAGGAAGTTTCCCCCTCCAGCAACATTAGTTGCGTGCATGGCTGGATACAGTGCAATCAGTTGGACTATATAAACAAGCCACAATCTCACTAGTTCTCAATCTCAATTCCGTTCATGTGAAATTTTGATTCTTGGCTTTCCATATTCTAAAAATTTTGATTAATGTTTGTTACTTGTTACTACTAATTGTTGGAATTAATTCTAGGCGTGTTTTGTAGGACAGTTATTTGCTTATGTGTTAATAAGGATTATTTTGAGCATGTTGCAGGTGCACTATTTACTTGGATTCGACACGACTGCTGCCATCTTGGATTTGTGAGATGGTCTGTGACTGTGAGCAGAAATGAAGGTAAACATTGGCATTGTCCATGGTTTCGATACATGCACAGATAAGTATAATAATTATTACTTTGGAGGCTGTGTCGCGTTATGTTGAGATATCAGATGGTGACAGATCGTGTGGAGGCAAATTCCTTGGTGTGGATAGAATGAGAGCCATGCAGTTTGGTTGGAATGATTCGTAGCATCGGCCGAGGTTAAGTTTTGCGCCAGGGTCTTTGAAAGTAAGAGCCAAAGTGTGGGTTGGAGAATATAGTATGTTGATCTGTATACCCTACTGTGCCAGAAGTCAGCCTGACTCCGCAAAATTTTTCGCTAACAATCCGGCCAGGGGATGATGGAAACCATGCAGTGGTGCCCCTAGGCCCTAAGCTAAATTCTGATCTTTCATGCAATGGTCCAAGGCGTTCCATATCTACATGTCTGTTTTCCTCTTGAAACTTGAGAATACTCTTGATGGCCGAGATGCTGAAATATATGCACACAGACAGAAATTAGACCAGCTTGGTGGGAACTGGGGGCTTATGTATGCAGGGTTGACTGAATTACTTTTATTTTGTACTTGAGTAAAAGTAAGAGTAATTCACTTTGAAAGACTGTCCGATGGTAGTGCTCCAACCGCACAGCGTTCAGTTGTAAGGGAGGTGTGACTACCAATGCTGAGGTAAATATCTTGTGTAAATTACCAGAGATGAGAAATTATAGATATATAGCTGATTTCAGATATTTTTGTTTAGAATGTCAAATTAAAAAAACACTGATACAAATTATAATGAAGGCCTGTTGCATGGTATTGTGTAAAAGTGTCCTTGGTTAGAAAATGTATTATAATTTTTGTATCATAACAGTATACAAAATTTAACATTTGCCACCTGATGTACAATTATTTTCTGATTGTGGTTGGATCGAATTACCGGTTGGATCAACTAATGGTGCACATAAATACCATCAATTTAGATTAATATTGTTCTGCTTTGATGAATAATTTAAATTGTTTCATTATGAATGCACTTAAAATACGCTTTGATTGGAACAACCAGTTCTTAGTCACCTGGTTAATAGCTTGTGAATATGTGCCTGATAAAATGTAATAATTAACACGTTTCATCCTATTTGCTTAGAACTATTTCATTACCTATATGTTACATGAATTACTGTTGCATTTTCAAGGTCAGTGTTGATAATAAAGTTTCAGAAAATGTTAATTTCCATGTATTCAAAATGACCTTCTCCAAGGACAGTACTGTCCATCATATGATTTTCAAAGAGCAGATTGTCAACAAAAACCATAATATTATATGATTAATTATACCACTATCACACTTTTGCCATATGAAGCTTCTTTGTTGTGGATAATTTTCCAGAGACCTTCATTTTTTGATCCAGTTGTCAAATTTTTTTATACAATACAATGCTACAAACATGAATGAAAATTTGAAAAATTATTACTACATTTTCATATTACAACTAATATTATATTTTTCTTTGTACCTTTGCAGATGACAACTGTCACCAGCATGACACCGCACAGCCATGATCCACAGGAACAGTCTGTAGCTGTTGCTAAGTTACGTGCCTCACTCAAGGAGCGTGCAGCTGGATCACGTGGTACACTAACACAGCTCATGTCAGACCACACCACAGATGTGTCTGTAGATGTACGTGCTGCACTCGGCAATCCAGACACAGTGAAGCGCTCTCTCAGGCGGGAACGTGCCAAGCACATGCCCAAGAACCCAGCGTCGCTCAGTGAACTCATGCTAGATGGGGAGTGGACCACCACTGTTGATGGAGACCCCTTCGTCATCTATGACAACGGTGTTGATTCTTCTGCCAGAATGTTAGTTTTTGGGACTGACCTTGGACTTCGCCACCTCGCTAGTTCTGACTCCTGGTTTATGGATGGCACCTTCGATGTTGCACCACTCCTATTCACTCAGTTATACGTGATCCGTGTACCACTTGGAGAATCAGCTGTGACATGTGTCTACGCCTTCCTACCCAACAAGCACCAGGAAACCTATGAGGAACTTTTCTCGGCTATTCAGGACCGGTGCACTGAGCTTGGCTTCAATGTTGACACCACCACTGTGACCATGGATTTTGAGCAGGCAGTGATCAACGCCATGCAATCATCATTTGGATCTCATGTCAACATCCATGGATGCACTGCCCATAGTAAAATTAACAAAGACATTTGATGCCTAGTTGTCTTATCAGCTCACATAAACATTGAAACAACAACATTTAGCAGCTAGCTGTGTTGGTTACCTGGTACCAGCTGGGGCTAGAATTTATCAGAAGACAGACCAGTGCAACAGAGGAATGCTGTTGCTAATCGCAATTAAAAGTGACCTGTCAGGGCCCTTGTCCCTGTCCTTGATATTATTTATGCTAATTATGGGTCAGCTTGAATACTGCTGGGAAAGGATGCTGCCAAATGGCAGAGTATCAATTCTTTACTGTTTAGTTCTGTATAGTAATCATTATTATGAATTTATTAAACATCTCAATATGAATTTTATTCGTGAAAGTAAAATGCTGTTTAATGCTGACGTAAGCCGGTAAGGCCGTTGCTGACAATGCCAATGCCATGGGCGAAAATCGGTTCTCGTTTTCGATCCACGATGCATGTTCGCTCACGAATATCAGAATTGTGTCAGTGTATGGGGATTATCAATACCTTGTCGAAATTGCAAATTTTAATATTTATAATACTTATTGGAAACTTACTGATTAGTAGTTTATATGGTGCAACGGAGACATTTGCATCGTGGTTTGAGATGGCGTTCAAGCGTTGTGTGCTCGAAGTGACATTTCATGTCAATGGCCTTGACCTGACCTATGCCAATATTTGGCAGACTTCGTTCGCTGACGTAGATATAAAGCAGTGGTTGCGTCGATTTCCCGAAGAGAGGTATGCATGCAAATATGATTGCGAACTGGCATGCGATTGAATGATATTAATAGCTTTTGGCCTGGCGACTATGAACAGTTTTTGAAGTGTCGTTGACGGTGGAGCGCCACCGCCGGCAGCAGCGGTTTCGCAAAAAAGTAACGAAAATATATTGCAAAGTAAATAAAAGTAACGGAGTAAAAAGTCGCATTACTTTAGATAAAACTACTCCGTTACAAGTAAAAGTATTTAGTCAAAATTCTACTTCGTTACATGCCAATTACTTGAAATAATTACTCAAGTATTGTAACGAAGTACTTTTACTTCGTTAAAAGCAGCACAGCAGGCGCAGCCCAGTCTCCCTTTCTGGACAGGGATGCTGATAACAGATCTGCCAACAACTGCTATGAGCTTAATCTGGGCCAGCGGTGCAGATGCTATCCCTGCCACCAAAGGCACCTGTGCAGCACAAAAGATAAAGAGCAGTATTTGCTGCATGTCATCATTGTCTTAAGCTTGGCAGACACATATTGATTAGTGGGCAGCTGCCCGGAACTTGTTGTTGAGCCATTAGCCAATCTCAGTCACCCACATGATCATGTGACTGTCAACACAACGGAGATGATGACGGAAAAATGTGGTCTTTGTTAACTCATTTCATTCGGGATACGCCTGCAGGCGTAGTTGACCTTTTCATTCGGGATACGCCTGCAGGCGTAGTCAACACACGTGACGGCCTTATCTGGTATTTATAGAAACTGTGTGCATCATTTTCCCCATGATGCAGTAGGACCACACAACCGGATGGAAGCCATTTGCAATTTTTCTCAACCGCGTGTTTTGTCAGAGTTTAGAGTGAAGTTCGATTTGTTTTGTTTTGGAGATTTTTGGTATTTAAAAATGGCGGATGATGGCACAGTTAGCGATGGTAGTGACATTGACTATGAAGACAGCGAAATCGGGAGTAATACGTGAAGTTCTTTGGGCAGTATTTCACCAGAAAGCGACCTAGACGAACGACGTGCTGTGAGAGAACAGTGGGTAAAGGTGCATTAACCTGGCCGAAATTATTACCGCTATTAAATGACAGTTTTACCTCATTTTTTCGATGCTAATGTGTTCTTTGCATCACTCCCCATCGGATCAGGTACAAAACGGACGTATATTTGCAAAAAATATTGTATTTTAGCGCACTTTTAGTGCCCAAAACAACGCTATACCGGCAATAGCCGGTGTTCTTAATATGGCGATCATCCGAAATGTGCTGTAACAATATCATGGTGGCATCAGAACCGGAAAGGCGATTTCGCTGTCAAATATTTCGTACCGCAGTATAAGAAAATACGAAAAATAGAAGAAAAAGTGCAATTTAATGTTACGAAAAACTCAAAAAATCAACAATTTAATGTTAAAAAGCCCCCAAAAATATGTTATTTCACTGACAAATATTTTAAATGCAGTCTAAGGGGAAAACGGGCTTCAGAGTACGTAGGGTTGTTGTGCTGCTGTGAAGTCCGCGGGAACGCGATATCGCGTTCGGCACGCACACGTGTTTGCAAAGACCCCAAAACGATGCGCGGAAAGGAGAACATGTGACAGCGCTAATTCGGCGGGAGCTGTGTAGCGCGCGAAGCAACGAGTATATAAATTACGTCGGCGTTATAATTTCAGGTATATTTTTCGACTGCGATCAGCGAACCTACAAGTACGAGAGACAGAGAG
Organism: Lamellibrachia columna; assembly: GCA_963662155.1. Classification (NCBI taxonomy): domain Eukaryota; kingdom Metazoa; phylum Annelida; class Polychaeta; order Sabellida; family Siboglinidae; genus Lamellibrachia; species Lamellibrachia columna. The sequence continues at coordinate 30,898,827 of OY759265.1, forward strand.
CGAAATACAAGAGAGATTCGTAATTTCCACGATGGCCGGTCGACCAGCGAACATTACGCACATTGTGCCACCGAATACGATTTTGACAGTTCAAGCGATGTCAGTGGAGGAGTTGGGTCCGCTTCAGCTCGGCTTGATGCTCCAGGGCAACACCAAGCTTCAGGTGGAGTGGCTGGCTCGACGACGGCTGCTGCGCAACACTCACCAGTGTATTCGTTGCGGGATCGCCTGCACTCTCGTCGTGCAGCGAGATGTCGCCGATGGGTTCCGATGGAAGTGTCGACTTTGCAGGGAGAAACGGAACATTCGGCTCCACTCTTTCTTCAAGAGCAACCTTCCACTCGGGAAACTTGTGTGGCTGTTGTTCAGCTGGGCGACGGAGATCGCCATGCAGGATGTGACGTGGCACTTGAACATCTCGAAACACATGGTCATCGACTGGTACAATTTTGTGCGTGATGTGTGCGCCATCGACGTCAGGAACCACCCGCAGCCACTTGGTGGTTTCGACAACAATGGAAGCCCGATTGTTGTCGAAATCGACGAAAGCTACTTCTACCATCAGAAGTATCACTGCGGCAGGGTTAATGTCGGTGAATGGGTTTTCGGCGCAGTGGAGAGAGCGGCCTCTGCAGGATGCAGGTGGTGCCAGACCGGAGGGCTGTCACCATCCAGCCCATCATCCAGCAGTGGCTACTACCCGGCACCCACATCATGTCGGATGGGTGGCCGGCATACCATAACCTGGACCAACTCAACGGCGGCGTCTATCTCCGCGGCGTCTATCTCCACGACGTGGCGATCCACAAGCAGAATTTCGTTGATCCTCTACATCCCGAGATCCATACTCAGAATGTAGAAAACATGTGGATGAGAGCTAAGAGGAAACTCCGGAGACAGTTTGGCACGGCGCGACCTCTGTTCATCACGTACCTGGAAGAGTTCCTGTGGATGCAGCAGCACAGGAACCGCCAACGACGTCTCTCGTCACTGCTGGTGTGCATTCGTGACCAATACCCATGAACAAATGCATACTAGCGGTGAACTTCGCCCAGCAGTCGCCAGAAGACACATAACGGCTCTTTTCAGAGCCAACCACACTTTCACAAAAGAGTTGCTACATTATGTGTAAACGATGTCTAGGTTTGAATAATTCTCTTGTAGATATAAATTTAACGAAAATATCTCGATAAATTTGGTCCTTGAAAGTCACCATGGTTGCAGTTTCCAACATATTTTTGTAGTGAAATGTCTAATTTTCCCCACGATATGGTCCAAACATTAGTAATGTAAAAAATAAACACTTCAATGTCCCCTGAAGAAAAATTTATTACTGAATTGTGTGATTTGGGCAAGCAAGACACTTGTTTATGAGTAAGATTTAAAGATATTTGCACGATCTGTGAACTTTTAATAATTTTTTTATATATGTGCGATGTCTGCTTTTTTTTTACATTATCTTATATTTTTTGTCGAGATATTTGTCGGTGGATTTTTTGTGGGATTTTCAAAATTAAATTGAACTCTACTTTTTTCCCCTTAGACTGCGTATAAAATATTTGTCAGTGAAATAACCTGTCCGGTTCGATTTTTGGGGGCTTTTTAACATTAAATTGTCGATTTTTAGAGTTTTTTGTAACATTAAATTGCACTTTTTCTTCTATTTTTCGTATTTTGTTATACTGCGGTACGAAATATTTGACAGCGAAATCGCCTTTCTGGCAGTGGGTTCGCAATCTGTTCGCTGAAGACAACTCCGACGACTTGGACTTTGGTGGCTTTCAGGGCATCTGGAAGGAGCGCGATTTCGCCCAACGTGTCACCATGGCCTTTCGCGGAATCGGCGGGGCGTCGGTCCTACATCCACCAGAAGCAAACCCGGGGATGTACTTCGACCAGTTTTGGACCGCCGAAATGTGGACTCAACTGACTGTTGAAACGAACCGCTATGCCGACCAGTAGAGGCAGCGAAATCCACCACCGCCGTCAGACCCTATCTGGACGCCTGTCACTATCGACGAGATCAGGGCGTTCGTTGGCCTGTGCTTTGCCATGGGTGTGTTATGTCTACCATCCAGGAATGACTATTGGCGTATGAGCAACTGGCTGCTACAGATGAACTTTGGCAGGGTGATGGCCAGGGACAAATTCAATTTGATTTGGCGCTACCTCCACCTGGCCAACAATGACGCCCCAGGTGCCGAAGGAGACAAGCTCGTGAAGATACGGTGGTTTGTTGACTTTCTCAACGAACAGTTTCAGTCTGTGTACGTGCCGTACGGAACGTACACGGTCGATGAAAGTATGATCCAGTTCAAGGGCCGACTTGGATTTCGCCAGTACCTGCCAGCGAAACCGATCAAGTGGGGCATAAAGGTGTGGGTCCTTGCAGAAAGCTACACTGGTTACCTGTCGAAGTTCCAGGTGTACACCGGCAGGGCACCGGGAGGACAGGAACGTGGTCTGACACACCGTGTTGTGACAGACCTTGTCGACCACCTGTACGGGCAGTACACGCAGGTGTACTTCGACAACTTTTACACTAGCACTGGTTGCTTTTGGCCAGAGAACCATTGTCACACTGAGAAGCTAATTAAAAGTGATGCAAAATCAGTCAGCCAGATAAAGGTCTCCTAGATGTATAAATGGCATAAATGGTACACCAATGGTTGGCCAACAGGTGGATCTTCTTTTATACGGAAAATACAGCAGTAGTGGAAGTCATCAATAAGCAGACCTCCGAGCATCCCTTATCCCAGTTGCACCCCTTATGCAGCTTGTCCATCATTCAGTCATGGCATGAATACAACATAATGTCACGTCCCGTGCCAAGCATATTTCTGGCAAACTGAACCTAGTTGTGGATATGATATCTCGATTGCAGATTGCAAATACACGAAAGGTCCAGCCAGAGCTGGACAATGAGCCCACCCTAATTCCTACTCTTTGGCTGCCCTGGGAAAGCGGGCGCTGATAACAATGGACAGCACCCGGACCCCGCAAGTGCGACATACCAGCGTTTTTTTCCTTTACCACTAACCTGAAGAGAGGTGAGGTAAATAACCCTATCTGCCACCCTCCCCTTTTCTCATTTGTGGTTTCAGTGAGGCCTTGAGTGAAGAAGGTAAGGCACTGTATGTGGCTACATGTCTGTTACAGCAGGTGTCCACCAATCTGCAGGTTACAATGATCCTACATCCAACTACCTTTTGTTGATACATCTGATGGGTCTCACCAGGGAATATGGCACAGTGGACGACCGTCATCCCTTGTCACAGGATCAACTGACGCAGCTCATTAAAGCTCAGCGTCATATCGTAGTCCTTGCAAGTATGAAACAAGTATCATATTTGTTTTACTATCAGTTATACATTTGACAGTGCTCTAGCCCACTATGGTGCATTGCATTTCAAGTGCAATATAGTGGGCTAGCAGCTTTATGCTCGTGCAGTGGTATGCTGGAACATTATATAACAGCACAGCAACAAGGGTTTTTTGGTCACACTTTTATTGCTAACATGTACCAGTTTGTCTTCTACACTGATGTAATTACACAGACTATTTATTTCTGACTGTGCACCCTATGCTGCAGGAGTCAGACCACAGTAGAGAATTGCATTGGTGGCCATGTTAACGTTTTGTCTGATTATAAGAAAACCTGACCATCAAAAATTCTGAAAAAAAATGTGCAGCAACTGCCATCATCTCATTGACATGCTCACCAACTTTTATCCAATCACATACCTCCAGCTCTTTTAAAATGCCCCCACATGCAATGCCCGGCAATATTTATGAAAATAGCTGTGTATTCATGCGCCCACGTGACTCATAGCAGAAAAATTCCCATAAATCCCTCTGCTAGTTAAACTGCACTATTTCACAACCAATAGCTTCTATAAACAAACCTGTGAATATTCCTGCTCAAAGGCACTCATGTAGCATAATATGAATTTATTATGTTCACATTTCACAATTTCACGCGCCCTACATTCATGTGAAACAGTAAACAGAAAGGTCAACATTGGTCTTACCCCTGCAGGCATTTTACGTTTACTGTGGTGTGCACAGTGGCAATTACGTTGAAATACGAGCTCCAAAATAAATTGGATGAATTTCCCATTTGCAACCTACATAGGAGTTGTTTTTTTCCCACACAAACTTAGAAAGGGTTGCACATCGCTGTGATTAACCAAATACACCGGGGATTCAGGCACATGAAGTGGTTTTGTTCTAGATGCATCGTTTGAATGTAAATCATCAGCATTGGGGAGATGTAGTGATGAAGAGGCAGTACCACAAGGACACTGCCAGTACATGAAAGCACACTGATGTGACCTACAAGTCTAAGACAGCAGTATGTGTGTCATGGGGTATGACTGCAGACCTCTCCCACTGCACAGAAATGAGATAAAAATGAATCCCATCAAGCCATCTATCTTAAGTAGAATGTCCGACAAGCAGATTGATGCAGCCATATTCCTACATCTTTTAGTTTATCTCACTGTAATTTTATAATAGCCCTGGCTACTCGTATAGGTTCTAAAACGTGCATTAATTAATGTGTAGGACAAAGCTGGGTCCAGTGCGAGGCTGCAACAGGTGACTGCATTCAGCATATCAGACGATATGCCGGGAAAACACCAAGAAAATTAGCAACTACTATTCATGTGTCCAAAGTGTACTGGCATCGATTTCTGTTAGGGATGGAGCACACGTTTTCCATTTTTTGAGGGGAATTTGTCCGGGGGAAGGCAGTCCTCATGGAGAAAGTTTGCCTACATTTGCAGACAGAGTGTACACCATGATGGTGAAAGCATACACAAAACATGGCAGACCAAGGTCACAAGCTGGAGTCCAAGAGCTGTGTGTTGTACACCAGGAATTGCATTAAAAATCTACCAATGATTAATTATTGCTAATAACCTAAAAACAGATAAGGGGAAACATCATATGTAAACATGGCTGATCAGGGTCGCAGGGTCGCAAGCAAGATGAAAGTGCTCCTGGAAAGACACTCTTGGACATTCCATTTCTTCCCCCAGACACCAACATTACACCCCAGAGTGGGAAGGGAGTCAGTGTTCCCATGACAACCCAGCAGGACGTTTTTTTTTTAAATGTTGCACACTCCAGGGAAGAGGACAGGGATTCTGTCTTGCTTGTCTCCTTTTTCAGACGACTATGTGCCAATATCTCTGAATGGTAACTTTCCAAGTTTTTTAACAGATGAGAACTGTCATGTATACTCAGCTTGTTAGCCATTGTCAGGATGTTTTCATTTTGATAAAGAACAAGCAGGCAGAAGCTGTGGAAACTGCCACCAGAGAGAAATGGCAAAGTCAAAGTTAGGGCATCATTTTAGGGCAGGTGTTTGTAGTTTGAATTTGTAACTGTTATGTTGGTATTTCATTTAATGCAAGTCTGAAAAACGATTAACTATCCTGCACTATTTAACCACAGGAGGAATATCACTGCGTGCAAGCTGAGTATTGCTTCTCTCAATCACCTACAAGTAAAGTTTTCAAGTGGAGTGCAAGAGCCGTGTGTTGTACATAAGGAGTTGCATTAAAATGTACCGGTGATTAATAATAACTGATAAACTAAAAACAGTGTTCTGGCAGAGGCTCAAGTGGATGGTTTTAGCGTAGGGGGTGTTGAGAAGTTAAAGGGCCTAGTCATGGAGGTGTTGATGAATTATGTCCGGGGGAAGGTAGCCCCCATAGAGAAGTTTGCATATATTCACAGACCAAGTGTTCACCGTGACGGTGAAGGGGGAAACGTCCTGCAAAAATGGCAGATCAGGGTCACAAGCGAGCTGATAGTGCTCCTGGAAGGATGCTCTTGGACATTTCCATTTCTCCTCCTGGACACCAACATTACACCCCAGAGTGGGAAGGGAGTCAGTGGTCCCAATGGAAACTGCTTTTTGAAGCTAAGCTCGATGACCTAGAGCAGTACAGTCGAAGAAATTCTGTACGAATCAGCGGAATAACAGAGAATGAAAAAGGTGAAGACATTGAGAACAATATAACATCTGTGCTGGACGATATGAAAATGAGTACTAAAATAACACTAAAAGATATCAATCGAGTGCATCGAATTGGTCCACGAGTTTCATTGACAAATAAAATGCACTCGCAACAAATCATTATTCAATTCAGGGATTACAAAACTAAGAGTGCCTTCATCAAAGAGAGAAAAACACTACGTACGAAACTTCTGAACGTATACATGGCTGAAGACTTAACCCAAAAGAGGGCACGTCTCTTCTATCTCACGCGAAATATGAAGAAACAACACAACATCCTAGACTGCTGGACTTACGATGGATGGATTGTCATCAAAGACCAGCATGGGAAAATAAGAACAGTCAGCAGCGAAGACGAACTGAACACATTGTAGATGTTAACCACTGTCCGCCAAAATCAAGCTTAGTAACCTACCCCGAATTATGTTTTTGTATTTCTATTTTGTTATCACAATTGTGTCAATGTTATCGGGCATACCGAATATACAAGTTGTTACTTAAGTATGTGTGTTACCAAGTATACAAAACCTACAAGTTGTCGTATAATTATTTATGCCATTAACATATATGTACACGTTATATACAAAATATATCTATGAATAGAAGTAATTATGATTGATATCACCAATTTGCCCATCAGTACACCATTGTCTGCAGGCTGTGAGCCTGATTATGAAAATGGTGTTGCAAATACAGATATAGATCTGGATTGTAATTTCTTCAAAACACTCAACCCGACATTTACCTCTAAATACTACCTTGAAACTTATATAAATGAAATAATCAAATATAGCGATGACTATGCTAAAGGATTTTCCTTGATGCATTTGAATATAAGAAGTATATCAAAATCATTAGTAAATTAAATAATTATCTAGAGTCGCTTGATCTAAAATTTTCAATAATAGGATTAAGCGAAACGTAGTTAAATAGTTATAATTCGGATCTATGAGCTAACAGAATATAGAAGTGTACATCTTATTAGACCCTCAAAGAAAGCAGGGGGCGTATCCCTGTATATTCATAAATCTTATGAGTACGTAGAGAGGTCTAAAGTGACCATTATAACTGAATATTTAGAGTGTATATTTGTCGAAATGCACTTGGTCTAAGAAAAAAAAATAGGAGAACACTGGTTGGTGTAGTCTACAGACGACCTAATATAAATATTAATGTCTTCAGAGAACACATGCTTAATATTTTCCAAACATTAAAAGCTGAAAATTATTTTTTTATATTATTAGTTGACTGAATTATGATCATCATGCAAAACTCGCGATTATGTAGATACAATGTACTCAAATGCATTTTTACCTCTGATCACAAAGCCTACCAGAATAACACCAACCTCAGCTACATTAATAGACAATATTTACAGCAACGACATTCCTGGTGAAAACACTCAAATGCAAGGAATAATATATACAGACATTTCTGATCACCTACCAATATTTTTGTTAACCAAACTAAATAATAATACAAAGGATGATACAATAATTAAGACTAGATTATATAATGATCCAACCATTGCCACTTTCAGATGTAGTGTAGATAAAATAGTTTGGGATGATGTTTATGAATGTCAAGATCCCGAAGAAAGCTACAAGATGTTCTTAAATAAAATAACACAGGCATATGATAAAGCATTCCCACTTGTTAAGAAAAAAACAGAAGAAAGAAATATAAACCCTGGATTACCAAAGGGTTTAAAAAATCCATCCAAACAAAAAATAAATTATACAAGTATTACTTGAATATACCTACAATAAGGAATTTCACAAACATAGAGGCAATTTACAAAAAACACAGCAAATACTGAAGGATATTATAGGCAAAAAGAGTGTATCCTTGTCATTGAGAATTCCTAGTTGATGACAAAATTATTCAAGACAAAAAGATGATTGCTGATAAGTTTAATGATTATTTCACAAACATAGGCCCTGAGTTGGCTAAAGGAATACCAGAAGTTACCGAAAAGGTTTATTTATGTGGAACTTTTAAGAACTATGTTTTTAGCACCTGTAACTACAGATGAGATAAAAGGAATAATTGAAAAATTTAAAAGTAGTAGTTCTGGTTGGGATGGCCTCAAACCTAATATTATTAAGCAGACATATCCTAACATGCTTGAACCATTATGCCATATTATAAACTTATCATTCGATAAAGGATGCGTACCAGATCAACTTAAATTAGCCAATGTAGTTCCAATTTAAAAAAATGGAGATGCTAAACTTATTGCAAACTACAGACCCATCTCTGTGCTGCCAGCATTTTCAAAGATTTTTGAAACACTATAATGTACATTAGATTAACCAAATATGTGACCAAAAACAACATTTGGATTAAAAAAAGGTCACTCCACATACATGGCTTTAACAATACTAATTGACAAAAACAGCCAGGCTGGAGAAAATACTAGACGAAAATCAACCCAGAGAACAGGCAGAACAAACTATTCACATCAACACTCAAAAGTATCTTCAGAAGACTGAACTCGGAGAACAAAGGCCTGAAAATAGACGAAGAATATCTTAACCATCTCCGTTTCGCAAACGATATCTTCCTGTGCACCGAAACACCACAAGAACTATAAATAATGCTACAAGAACACCTCAAAAACAAAAATAATGGTGGAAGACAACACCCCAATATACGTTAATAACACTTAGATAGAGAATGTGGAGAGTTACGTATACCTAGGCCAACGCTTCAGCCTTAGGGATAAGAACCAAGATAAGGAAATCCTATGACGAATCACAGCCGGCTGGACAGCATATGCAAAACATTGCGACATCTTCAAAAGTAACTTTGCTATCTGTCTAAAAAGAAAGGTTTACAACTTGTGTGTACTGCCAGCTATGACATACGGTGCTGAAACATGGTCACTCACAAAACAAGCTCAGAAAAAACTAGCAGCCGCGCAGACAAAAATGGAGAGGAGTATGCTTAATATAACATACCATGACAGAAAGACAAACACCTGGGTGACAGCAAAGACAGGAGTCACAGACGTGATAAAATCAACCAGAAGAATGAAGTGGTCTTGGGCAGGACACATCAGCCGACTCAAAGATGACAGATGGACAAAGCGCATTACCACCTGGAAACCATATGGAAGGAAGAGATTAAGAGGAAGACCAGCAAAAAGATGGAGACGATTTGGATGAGTATTGGAATGAAACCACCTGGCAGAGAACAGCACAAGATAGGCAAACTTGGCAACAACATGCTGAGGCCTTCGCCCAACCATGGGACAATACGGTTGATATATAGATAGATAGAAAAATAAAAAATTCATGTATTACAGAAAAGATTAGTACGTATAATTAGTCAAGTGGGTTTCAGAAATCACACTCAGCCATTATTTAAAAAACCAATTTTTTGTAACATCTATCAAGTAAACAAGTACACGTGACTTTATGTATAAACACAACAGGGGTATGTTACCAGAAATATTCAATGACATAATTATTTTAAATGTCTCTCCACATAGTCATAACACAAGGCAAGGAACAACTTATAAAATACCATATTGCTATAAAAAAATCAGACAAAATACATTGGCATATACTGGTTCCAAATACTGGAATACTATAGTGATAACGAATCATCTTGAAGACTGCACAGCGCTTCAAGCCTTTAAAAAGAGAGTCAAAGCACTTATTCTTGATGAATGTATGAATGCTGAACTCTAATAGATGGTAACAGTTTCATAGAGCTAATATATATACTTATTATGAACAATTTATATCGTGAAGTGAATACTATGCTGCATAATAACCTCATTGTTGATATATTACACTACAAAGTTGTGGTTATGTGCCGTAGTTAGCGGTCAAATTATATTTAACCGGGTAGTCATATGAACTACGTCAATATATATATATATATATATATATATATATATATATATACATATATACATACACATAACAACTGATCTAGTTTTACTGTAGTAAACTTGTAGTACAACTGTCAACTTGTGAATGATGTACATCATCAAATGTAATACACATGGAGATGTCCTGTCTACTTCAATCTTGTTACACTGCACATGTTCTAACAAATCAAATAACTTTCATTTTACATATCCAAGGTGTGTTTAGTTTACCTGGTAGAGGCTTTCATCAACGTGTCACGTTGATTTCATCAGTACCTATGACGCTTGATGACGTCATCGTACACGTGAGGCAGTTCATAATTGCCCTCGTCTCTGTTGATGGGTGTTGTAGTTTTTCTGATCCAGATGGCTTCTTTGATGTGCCGGATTCTTCGGTTGGGTTCCTTGTCTACAATGTTCACTCCCTCCCAGTCTATGATGTGGTTTTCAGTTGTCGCATGGTCTGTAAGGGCGGATTTATTCAATCTTTTTTTCCCGCTCCTTGTGTATTTCTCTTTTTTCGTGTTGTCTACATCCTTTCTGTGTTCCTCCAGTCATGTTTTTAGTAGTCTTCCTGTCTCCCCAATGTACTCAGCACCACAGTTCTTGCATGGTATTTGGTACACCAGTTCACCCTGTTCTTCTAGCTCTACTTTGTCCTTGGGATGTACCAACAAGCGCCTGAGGGTGGTGTAGGGACGCATGGCTGTTGCTACTCCATATTTCTTCAGTACTCGGTGTACTCTCTCTGAGACCCCCTCTACGTATGGGATGACTACTTGGCTCCTGTAATTTCTGTCATTTGTTTTTTTCTTGTTCTTTTTCTTCTTACAGCTATCTGTCACCTTGTTCAAGGCCCAGGACGGATAGCCACATACTCTTAGAGCTTCTCTCAAGTGTTCCACCTCTTCCTTCTTGTCCCCCCTCCTCTGAAGTTATCGTCTCACACCTGTGCATAAGGGTTCTGACCACTCCTAACTTCTGATGTTTGGTTGGTGGGACGCAAAGTTCAAGTATTGGTTGGTGTGCGTCTTCTTCCTGTACACTGTAGACTTCACGCTGCTATCTTCCTTTCTGGTGAACTTCGCATCCAAGAAGGGCATGCTGTTGTTCTCTTCATCTTCCCGCGTGAAAATGATGCTCCCTGTGGGGACTACAGTGTTCATGTGTTGTTGTAATTTCTTTGCGTTTCCCGTGTGTACCAGGCAAATTACATCATCCACATATCGTTTCCAGTTTCTCGGTTGGCAATCTACCGGTGCTGTTGCTATTATTTTCTGCTCCAGGTCCTCCATGTACAAGTTGACAACAATGGGTGATACCGGACTGCCCATGGCTACTCCAAATTTCTGCTGGTAAATTTCTCCTTCAAATCTGAAGTATGTCGTCTCCAGGACAAATTTCAACAACTCCATGATGTCGTCTACGTTTAGGTTTGTTCACTTCTTTAGTGTCTTGTCATTCTGTAGCCTTTTTCTGATGATTTTGCACGCTTCTTTGATCGGGGTCTTCGTGAACAGCGACACAACATCATATGACACAAATGATTCTCCTTCTTCTACTGTCAGCTTTGTCATCTCCTTCACCATCAATTATGAACTGCCTCACGTGTACGATGACGTCATCAAGCGTCATAGGTACTGATGAAATCAACGTGACACGTTGATGAAAGCCTCTACCAGGTAAACTAAACACACCTTGGATATGTAAAATGAAAGTTATTTGATTTGAAAATGAACTATCCTGAAGAATGTTCAGTAACATGTTCTAACAGTTTTGCACTACTGCACGATGCACTATCAATTAATGAATTATGTAAACAAGGAATTATAAGCTATATTGCTTCTTTTCCATTGTCTTCGTTGATATATGCTATGTACCATGTGTATATGAACTGTATCATCATGAAGACAATAAATCATTATCATTTTTGGGAGACAAACAGTGCACCTCCCACTCAGCTTGAATTACAACTCTTTGGTTGAAGAAGTCAACTGTATTTTTTCCATAATGATTATTTTATTTGCCAACAGTCAAGTTATATTTGAAATAGATTGCTGCATTAGGACTGCTGAATCTGTTACTAATACAATGATATGTTTGAGAAGAATCGCTCTGTAGTTGATCATGACATTGTGTCACCCAATGGTAACTGAATTGCTTTGATCATGACATTGTGTCACCCAGTGGTAATTGAACTGCTCTGTAGTTGATAATGACATTGCATCCCCCAATGGTAACTGAATTGCTCTGTAGTTAATCATGATAATCAATGACCCAATGGTAATTGAATCGCTTTCATGACAATGTGGTAATTGAATCGTTATGTGGTTGATCATGACATTGTGTCACCCAATGGTAATTGAATCGTTCTGTAGTTGATCCTGTCACCCAATGGTAATTGAATCGTTCTGTAGTTGATCCTGTCACCCAATGGTAATTGAATCGCTCTGTAGCTGATCATCTCACCCAATGGTAATTGAATCGCTCTGTAGTTGATCATGTCACCCAGTGGTAATTGAATCGCTCTGTAGTTGATCATGTCACCCAGTGGTAATTGAATCGCTCTGTAGTTGATCATGTCACCCAGTGGTAATTGAATCGCTCTGTAGTTGATCATGTCACCCAGTGGTAATTGAATCGCTCTGTAGTTGATCATGTCACCCAGTGGTAATTGAATCGCTCTGTAGTTGATCATGTCACCCAGTGGTAATTGAATCGCTCTGTAGTTGATCATGTCATAAACTAGTGCTTATTTTCACAATCTTTTGCAAATGTTACCTTCTATCAGTTCTTTCCATGCAGTGAGTTCTCTCTGTCATACACTCATTGGCACGCTCAACTTTAAGTATTGGTATCATTGACGGTCTTTTTGACTGCACATTCGAGATTTAAAAAAACTGGAAATATGCAAGCAAGAAACTGGATTATCGATGAACAGTGCAATGTACAATGAACTACATTTAATGAGTTCAGGATATACGCGGCTCGAAATATTACCAAAAATGCGGTTTTGAGGTTCTGTCATTTTCCGATAAATTGACATCTCATGCACCTTCATATAAAAGCAATTTTCAATATTTGAACAATAAATACCTATATTAGTAGAACTTATAACATGCCCCTCTTTCTTCTAGAAATGAAATGAGTGCAGCAGCCATTTTTAAATGTCCACTAATCTCCAAAAAGATCGTTCGATTCCATGCACATGCAATAGAAGCTCGTAGCAAGGCCAAGCACCAGCCTGTGACCACCAGCCTGAGTGGAGCTCAAGCTGACGGGTGTGAGGATGAAGAAGTGGTCACAATACCACAGAAACGTGAAGAATGATCCAGATGTCAAAGCGACCCAACACGCAATCTGGGCGATCTTCTTCCATAGCATATCAACGGCCGAGGACCCTCACCACTCGCACTGTGATCCGGAATGGTGCTTCTTCCAGTAAGCCACGACTGAAGGGGTGGACCCTGAGCAGAAGAGGAAAGAAGACAAACACGACCCACCCCTTCCGAGAGATGCTTCTGAGATTCTGATACCACTCTTTGAGCGATTGACGAACTCAGACTTGATGGAGCAGTGCATGACCCTTGGCACCTCCAATGCAAATGAATCTTTGCATCCAATGACCTGGAGAAGAGCTCCAAAGGCAGTCTTCAGCTCCAGGAAGATAGTGGAGATTGCTGTTGCCATGGGGATTGTTCAATTCAACAAGGGAGCGCAAATTTTTATTGACGCAACAGCAGCCGTCGTCCCCCAGGCTGGCCCGAGTTGCCAGTTGTCAAAGCTGGTGGGCAAAATGGACAAGACTCGGCTGCGCAAGTCGGATGCAGCAGCCAAGCTAGAGAACAAGTCAAGCAGGAAAAGATTGCGTGTTGGGTTGCTAAAACTACAGGCTGAGGCCAAGCAGTCGGAGGAAGAGGGTCACCTGTACAACCCTGGTGCTTGGTAGACAGTGGCAGTACACTCGAACACTACCTGCGAAACAGTTGTGACAAAAATTAAAATTGTCTTGCCAATAGCTGTATTTGTTTATTATGTGCCTCCAGTAATAGTTACATTCAATGTTATACATTTAATCGAAGATTTTCCATTATACTTTCAATGTTTTACATTACGTTTTAGTTTTTTGTCGTTTTCTCTAAATGACTTTTTTAACATTTGTCACGTTTATGAAAATTATTTCAGAAAAACTATACAAGATAGACTTGTGTTCCCACATCTGTTACCTGTCAGATAAGACTGTTTTGAACAGGGTACCTTAATATTGAAAGTTGGCAGCCAAGATCCAGTAAGCCAAGGCGTTGGGGGGAAATGCTCTAACTTAAAGTCCCATCTCACAGCAGTCATGGAAGTAAGATATCTTAGTTCAAAACTACCTTATCTGACAAAGCAACATTCCAGCTAATGATTATTGACAATTGCACAATCATACATACATTTCTGAGCTCAGAAAAATATTCATGGTCACACACCCCCTGTCTCACTAGAAACGGTCGTTTCCATATCAATACACATGCAAATGAAAATAAATTCCACACATCATATACTATTCATACAACTAAATAGTACCCCAAATTTGGTTAAGATACGTTCTTTATTAACGGAGATATGGTACATGTATATGGCTGTTTTCGAGCAGTGGCTATCCTTAATGAGATGTCTGAATATTTCTACTAATATATTGGATGATTTTTATCTGTTTCAGATCCTCTAACTCAAACAACTTCACATGTAGAGTAGTGGTGCAATTGAGGGTCTTTTTGACCACACATTCAAACTAGGCCTCCTTTTAGGTGCTACTGGTAGTGAACGATACATTTATCACCAAGACTGCCTACTGAATAGGAAATGCATACTTCAAGTTACTTTTGGGTGGTACTGCGGCCAGTTGACATGTTACCTTCCAAATTTTGTGAAAAAAGGCAGAGAATGTGGGAAGGCTGCAACTTTGTGCATTTACAATAGCTGCGTTGCTAAGGGCAACACATAATGTACACAGCCATGATATGACCTCGTGGAAGTCTCTATTTAGTAGGCATCCTGTTACTGATATTGAACGACACATTTATCGCCAAGACTGCCGACTGAACAGGAAGAGCCTACTTAAAGTTAGACCTCCTTTTGGGTGTTACTGCAACCAAATTATTGGCATGTTCAACTCTGCATGTAGTGGCGTGAGTGAGGGTCTTTTTGACCACACATTCAAGATTTTATAGACATGGAAGGACGCAAGCAAGAAACAGGATTCACACACAATGTACAATGAACTGTGTAATGCACTGTCTGATCTCAAGAGGAATAACGCCATGGAAGTGTCTACTTCAAGTTAAGCCTCTGTTACGTGTTACTGGTATTGAACAATGCATTTATCGCCAAGATCGCCGAATGAATAGGAAGTGCACACTTCAAATGAGCTCTTTTTGTGTGTTACTGCGGCTACATGCAGCGGTTGGAAATGGATTTTATGAAGGACAGTTGGTGCGTCACATTCCAAATATTGTGTAAAAGGCAGAGAATGTGGGAAGGCTGCAGCCTTGAGCATTTACAATAACTGAGTTATTTACAGCAACACCCAAACGTAATATATCAAAACTATTATTATTATGGTAAATTTCTGCACAACATTTACATCACGCCAAACATTTAAGTTTTTAGCCAGGGTCTTGCAATGGATCCCTACAACTAACTGTCACATTAATAATATTGATATCCAATACGTTGTATGATTAAATTTTTTTTTCAGCCTCTCTAAGTCAAATGAATGAAATGAGGGCCTCCAATCCTTCTTGCCATTGGATACTTTTCTTGATGTCCCCATTAATAAAAAACCATGCTGCCTGCCTCAATAGTAACGTTACATAGTTTTGAGGTGAACACAACTTGTCTCAGGATAAGTTGGCACAACAGAAGATCCATTTACTTTATCTCAGGGAAAAGCATCGCTACACGATGGTCAGTTCCTCGATGGCATGCACAACTTTACATGCAGTGTAGTGGTGTCAGTGGGGGTCTTAGACGGCGTATTCCCGATTTTTAAAACCTGTAAATACACAAGCAAGGAACAGGAATTCACACAACGTACCATGAACTGTGTATTGCTCTATTTGAAATCGAGAGAAAAGATCTGGAGGATTTCATCAGAGTTGAAGAACAGATTAGACACAGCCGTACTGCAACTATTTTGTTGTTCATAATGACATTCAACGGGAGTTAGTGACACTGACCACAGAATGAAGGACATCCCTGTACATGAAGCCAGAGCAAACTCAAAGAGCTGTGTCCAGTCATCACTACATGAGAGTCGTGGTGTCAATGAGGGTCTTTTTTACCACACATTCAAGATTTTATAGACATGGAAGGACGCAAGCAAAAAATGGCTGCATGATGCCTATTCTGGCCCTGCTGAGCACAAGAGAAACTACATGCCAGAAAACCCATGTAGTCATTGTCGCAAAGGTGTCACTGCCCGCAGTAGAGCAATCTCATGTGACTTCTGTGAGCAGTGGACAAACAACAAATGTGCTGCAGTTTTTTTCAGTGGAGCATACAACGAGCTATGCAGCAGCGGTGATTTATTCAATTTCCTGTGCGATCGATGCTCTCTTCACATCGATGCTCTCTTCACATCCTCCCATTTGCTAATGACTCGGCAGATGACAGCACCAGAGACCAACCACTGATCTTCTCACACGCACGAGATGATGGAGTCTCTAAGTTTGGGGAATTTGGCTGTTTCAGAAAGGCCTTCATTTTTTTATATTTAAACGCCCGCAGTATTATACCAAAGATAGAACAGTTGCATCTTCTAGCCAAGTTGACCAATGCAGCAGCCATAGCGGTTACGGAAACGTGGCTAGACGATACAGTGTCAGACAATTAAGTGAACATTCCAAGATATACTATTGAGATGAGGGACCGCAACCGTGAAGGTGTCTGCAGTTTTATCAGGAACAACATTGCTTTTAATAGAAGGGATGAACTTGCTTATAATGAACTTGAGCTTTTGGCTGTAGATATCATTTTACCAAAATATAAGCCAATCCTACTATGTGTTGGATACAGACCCCAAGGATAACATGTTCTACTTGAAACTCGAGGTGTTTATAAATTCTCCAAGCTTTTTTCAGCAGGAAGTTTATATACTAGGGGATCTTAATACAGATATATTAGCCAAGAAGAGTGTTTTAAAGAGCGCAATGGAAAACTTTTTTAAGAATGCATGCTATGAAACAACTAATAACCAAACCAACCAGGATTACTGATACGTCTGAAACCCTGTAAAATAACTGATCATAACATTATTTTCTGTACAAGGAAACTTTCAAAAGTTCATTACGATAAGCATAATGATGTACAGAATAGAATAACGAAAGAGTACAAGAAAGATGTCTTTGTTAAAAAGCTCAGAAGTGTAGACTGGTGTCAAGTTATAAATATAGAAAACGTTAGTGTTGTTAGAAGAAATTCTGTGAAATGTTCCTGGAAATACTATACAGTGTTGCACCAGTAAAAAATGTTAGGTTGAAACAGCATAGGGAACCATGGTTTACAGGAGATATCCTAAAAATGATCAGTAAAAGGAACAAAGAATGGAGAAAGTTCCGGAAACATAAAGGTTCCATGTATTATTCAGAGTACAAGCGGCTGAGAAATTAGACACAAGCTGTAATCAAAAGAGCAATGAAAGATTTTGTTAAAAATTAAATCAATGAAAACCAAAATTGTCCAAAAAAGTTTGGACAAAGATAACAGACTTCTATCAAGAAAAGGGAATGCAAAGAAGATTCAAACTTACTGTTGTATCAGATGAGGGTGTAAAAAAAAGCTCAACCATCCCTGAGAACTTTAAAGTGGCCAGAGTTGTGCCTGTGTATAAAAAGGGAGACAAAACCTATGAAGGTAACTATCGACCAGTCTCAAATTTGTGTTGTGTGAAAAATTCTAGAAAGAATCGTCCATAATCAGATGTTTGAATATCTATGGCAGAACAGCCTCATTTATGCTTTCTAATGAGGTTTTTGGGTTAATCATTCAACTGAAACTGCTTTAATGTGTTTCACCGACAGATTGAAATTCAACATGGATGATGGCCTGTATACAGGAATGATATTACTAATCGACCTCCAAAAAGCTTTCGATAGTCGATTACTTGACAACAAAATTAAAAGCCATAGGTGCTGATAGGCCTTCAATATCATGGTTCGAGTCTTATCTGTCGGGGAGAAAACAACTCATTAATGTAAATGGAAGGTTTTCTGAGCTCGGTAATGTGGTGCTTTTTATCATTTATATCAATGACATGGTTCAAAGTGTAAACTTTGATCTTTTCTTATATCCAGATGATTCTACCTTGCTGGTTAGTGGTAAACGCCCAACAGAAATTGAAAGGAAACTTAACCTCAAATTAAAATCATTAAGTGGCTGGCTAGAAGAAAACAAGCTCTCCATTCATTTAGGTAAGACAGAGAGTATTTTGTTTGCGTCTAAAAACTGATTAGCAAAAGCTAATAGTACGATAATCTCTTGTAAAGATGTCAACGTAGAAGCCAAGTCAAGTGTTAAATATCTAGGTATCACTTTTGAACAGACATGACAAATTCATTTAAGAGAAAAACTGTAGTCAAGACTGTAAATGCTAAATCAAAGTTTTTATACAGGAAAGGTGCTTTATTTAGTATAACGGAGAGAAGAATGTTGTCCACAGCATTATTACAGCCACATTTTGATTATGCCTGCAATGCGTGGTACAGGAGTTTAGACACAGTAGTCAAGAATAAATTGCAGACAGCCCAGAATAAGATAATTGAGTATCTCCTCAAATACGATTGTAGGCACCATATATATATATATATATATATATATAGGCTGACACAGTGGTTGCCGATTTGATTTCAGACCACCACTGCCACCTTGCCATGTGCAAGCCGCTGTTTAAATGCGAAGAGAGGACATACTGCAAGGTAAAGGCAGTTAACCCATTGTCATTTTCGTTGGACATTATTAACTCTGACCTACTTAAAAAGCCTGAACATTCTCTAGAAGACCTGGTATGTAAGTATGACCACGTCCTTAGTGAGCTGCTTGACAAACACACACCGCTGAAGACGAAATGTCTTATCATCCGACCTATGCGCCATGGATGGATGACCGTTTTTTCTCATCCAGGAAAGAGAGGCGCCAGTTGGAGCAATGTTAGAGATTCTCCAGGCTCACTGTTGACAGAGAGATTTTCACCAAACAAGGAGAGCAAGTGAAGAGAATGCTACATACTGCCAGATCTACATTTTATGCTAACAAAATCCCAGACAAGGCTGGCAATCCAAAAGCCCAGTTCCGGACAGTTGGCTCCCTGCTGCATACAAATCATCTGCCTGCTCTGCCTGCTCTGCCTGACTACGACCACCTTGGACAACTGATTAATAGTTTCAGTGACTATTTCACTGACAAAATTGCCACTATCAGACGTGATCTTGATGGCCAGGATAGACACACATCTATGTGCCTGGATGAGGACTGTGGTATCTCATCACGTTTATCAGCGTTCCTGCCCACCACAACATATGAGATCACCAAATTGGTCAGCAAGTCAGCCTGCAAATCATGCAAGCTAGATCCGATTCCAACTCATCTGTTGATAGACAATATATCTACCTTAGCACCAGTCATCGCTGATATAGTGAACTTATCTATTACCATGGGAGTGTTTTCTTCCACCTTTAAAAAGGCTCTCGTATATCCCCTTTTGAAGAAAACAACCATGGACCCAAACGACCTCAAGAACTATCGTTCAGTGTTTAACTTGTCTTTTGTGTAAAAACTCACAGAGAAAGTAATTGCTGCTCGTTTCTCCAAACATCCGACAACGGACTTTATGAGCAAATGTAATCTGCCTATTGCCCGCACCACAGCACTGAAACAGCACTGGTTAGAGAATGCAATGACCTGCTGTGTATACTGGACGAGCGCAGGTCAGCCATACTAATTATACTAGATGTGTCATCAGCGTTTCACATGATTGAGCACGGAATCATGCTGACATGCCTCAAAGATCGTTTTGGAATAACTGGAACTACCCTTAAATGGTTTGAATCGTATTTGATTAACCGAAGTCAGAATATTCAAGTGCATGGCAGGACATCAGCGGAACGTCCTGTGGCTGTTGGAATCCCGCAGGGCTCTGTGCTCGGCCCACTGACGTTCATTTCCTACACTACACCTCTTGGTGATGTTGCACATCGGCATGAAACCAACATACATCTATATGCTGACGATACCCAACTCTACATCGCTTTCAGTCCTCTCTCAGAAGAAGACACAACACAGACTGTGAAGCGCACGCAAGCATGTGTCGTTGAAATACAAGAATGGATGCTCATGAATAAACTCAAACTAAATGCTGACAAAACAGGCTATTATGATATGCTCGCCTCACATTAAGAACAAAATCTCTATGCCGCACATAGAGCTTGTTAATACCATCGTGCCTATCTCCACTGTAGCCAGGAACATCGGCGTCTTCTTTGATGATGCCCTAAGTATGAAGAGCCATGTACAGCATGTGTGTCGCGTGGCATATTATCATCTCCACAGTACTGGCAGAATTCAAAATCTTCTAAATCGGAAAACCACAGAGATGATGGTGCATGTTTATGTGATATTTCGCCTTGACAATGGAAATGGTCTGCTCTACAGAATTTCTTACCATCTTCTCACCAAGCTCCAGAGAGTGCAAAATGCTGCAGCCTTTTTCATAATCAGAACTAAGAGACGCAATCACATCACACCTGTTCTGATTGACCTTCACTGGCTGCCCACGAAACAACACATCGAGTATAAACTACTCATGCTCATGTTTCGCAGCCTACATGGTCTTGGTGCGTCATACTTGACAAACCTGTTGACACGGCACCATCCCACTCGCACACTACGCTCCGCTGACGCTCACCTACTGGAGGTCCCACGCAACAAGCTCTGTACTCAAGGCAACAGAGCATTCTCACACGCAGCACCGCATCTTTGGAACAATCTGCCTCTTGCCATGCATGCTGCAGACTGTCATAACAGCTTCAAGAAGCAGCTTAAAACTCTTCTTTTTAAACATGCATTTTTTTATTTAAATAATATTTGTCTAAAGTTATGGACTCATGCCACTTTTATTTCAATGACACGAACATTTTAGTATTATTATTCACTTTTAACTTGTACGTTAAGTATTTTAATCTTATTTATATATCTTCATACTATTTTAACGCTTTATATGTCTTAGTTATATATATATTCTTTATTTAAAACTCATTTATAAATGTTTTATTACTGTAGTGCGCCTCTGAGTGGCCACAACTGCCAGATATATGGCGCAGAAACAAAATGCTGTATTATTGTTATTTTTGTGATTTTAAGAAAGCGAATTATCTAGACATAAAAGGAAGAGTCGACTATCTTGCTCTTAGTGTAATGTATGTTTTTAATAATGCAGCTCCCTCTTACATGTGTGATATGAATAGAATCAGGCATCTTTATAAAAGATGTGGAAGTAATGCATCCTATGTTGTGCCTCATGTCAAGGGTCAGGATGGTAAATCTTTCAAAGTTAATGGAATTAAAACGTGGAATGAACTTCCAGTAAATGTGAAAACAATTCAAACAAGTTATATGTTTAAAAAATAATGTAAGACCATTCTAATGAATGAAAGGAATTAATGAAAGTGAATTTGTATATTAGTATGTTTGTTGTTTTAGTTGATTTAGTCATTTACATGTTCAACGTCATTTGTCTCGACTCTTGTTGTTTGTATGCATTTTTTAAAGGTCCACTATGGAAATAAGATGATTGCACTTGTGCAATTTCTTTTTAGTCATCCTTTTTATGGCACTTTTACATGTATATGTACTGTAATGTGTTATAAATAAAATACATCATCAAGCAGGATTTGCACACAACATACAATGAACTGTGTAACGTGCTATCTGATCTCAAGAGGAATGACTTCATGGAATGACTTCAAGTGTCTACTTCAAATTAGGCCTCCTGTTATGTGTTACTGGTATTGAACAATATATTTATCGCCAAGACTGCTGAATGAATAGGAAGTGAATACTTCAAGTCAAGCCTCCTTTTGGGTCGTACGGCGGCCTACATGCAGTGGTTGGAAATGGATTTTATGAAGGACAGTTGGTGCGTCACATTACAAATATTGTGTGAAAACAGACCTTCCAAGTCTTCCGCTTTTGGCAGAAAATCTTCTGCATTTTCATGTTTTTGAGAAAACCTTCCACTATTTCGCTATATTTTGAAAACCTTCCTTTTTTTCTGATTTCCTTGGTGATCGCAGCTCAACCCAACATGAAAAACATTTTTGGAATGATTTGAGAATCCGTAATTTTTTTTCAATGAATGAGTTTGCAGGAAGGCATTTTCTTTGTATTACATTTCCCTACTATGCAATAATAATAATGATTAATTTATGTATATATTATACATACGTATATATATATATATACATATATATTAGGTCTATATATAAAGTAGGCTATACATTGGTTATAATGTGCTAGTCAATAAAATATAGGCTTTAGCCTATATGTAAATGTAGGCAATAAACTAGGGATTGTATATGCCCAAGCATTGTGTAATTTTTAATGATCTTTAGGCTGCATAGCCTACAAATTATAACAATATATGTAGACACAGGTGTATTTAATTTTATTTTAATTAATTAACCATTAAATTTTCAGGAGGGTGACCTGGTACGTTGGCTGGTGCATCTGGCAAAGACGGGACACCTGCAGAAGGGCGAGCTATTGGATTCGTTGAGAAAGATTGTTGAAGATGACCAGCGAAAAGTGCCCCGAGATTGTGGTTCGCGAACCAGAGGGCAGCAGTATGGGCGACTGTGACAGAGGAATCGATTCGGAAGTGGTTTGAAAAAATGAAAGACTACCCGTCGAATAATGAAGGTAGTGTTTTCGCCAACATCATGGTGGACCCAAGGCGTGTGTCTTAAATACAGATGAGATGATTTTTTTCTCTGCCCCAAATCTGGGAAGGTGCTCGGCCCAAGAGGTTGGAGGAATGTTTACGACCTCAAACGCGGCAACGAGAAGGACACCAAGGTACTGCCCGGGATGATTGTTTATCCCTATCAAAGGCCACCTAGGGAGGTCGTGGCGTCACTGCCAAAACCGTGGGCGATCAGCTTATCCAATAGCGGATGGATGAAATCGGACACATTTTTCGAATACATCGTCAAAGTCCTCGACCCCCCTACCTTGTACAACAGAACATTCCCAAACTGGTGGTGTTGTTTCTAGATGGCCTCAAGACGCACATGTCGTACACGCTCTCCGAGGAATGCTCTAAGCGACACATTATCATCTACACACTTCTCCCGAACTCAACACGCATTCTACAGCTCACTGACGTGTCTGTCTTCAAGCTATTGAAGTCCGCGTGGAAACTGACTGTGAGAGAGTTCCAAAGGGAACACCCCAACACCGTCGTGACGAGGGTCAACCTTGCGGCACTGATCGACAAGATGATAGGAGTGGCGGCGAAGGAGTCTACCATACGGATAGGCTTCCGGTCTCAGATGCGGTCGACTACTCAAATTGCATGGTAGACGTGCCGGCTCCTATCGCGACTCACACACCTGCTGGAATGACAGTCACGCTCAATCAGGAAATTATCAATCTAGACAATACACTATCGCATGGTAAACTGAGCAGCGCAGAGAAAGCGGATTTGTTTCCACGTTTTTGGGTGTTAATCAATATCGCCATCACCTATGCAAGCCAAGTGCCCAGAGTGAGAGCAGAAGAAGAGGACAACGGACGAAGAGACGAGAGAGAAAACGGAGGACAAGAGCCCGAAGAAGAGTTACACTAGAAGAGGACAACGGACGAAGGAATGAGAGAGAAAACGGAGGACAAGAGCCCGAAGAGAGAAGAGTTACACGAGAAGACGACAACGGACGAAGAGACGAGATAGAAAACAGAGGATAAGAGCCCGAAGAAAGAAGAGTTACATGAGAAGAGGACAGTGGACGAAGAGACGAGATAGAAAACGGGGCATAAGAGCCCGAAGAAAGAAGAGTTACACAAGAAGAGGACAACGGACGAAGAGACGAGAGAGAAAACGGAGGACAAGAACCCGAAGAAAGAAGAGTTACATGAGAAGAGGACAGCAGATGAAGAGATGAGATAGAGAATGGAGGACAAGAGCCCAAAGAAAGAAGAGTTATATGAGAAGATGACAGCGGACGAAGAGACGAGAGAGAAAACGAAGGACAAAAGCACGAAGAAAGAGGAACAATGGAAGCGAACAATGGCCGAAGAGATGAGTTTCAAGGAGCAGGAGTGGAAGAACAAGCAGCACACGATGCATGCGACATGCATGATTCTAGTCTCCTGGATGAGTTATATAATCTTGTCGTCGAAGCAGACAATCAGGAGCAAGGAGAGCCAAGTGTGATACCGCTGTCCACCTCTACATTAACTGCACACCGAGGTGCCAGGCAAGCATTATCGACGCACACATTTTACCCTCATACCGACAATGATGTAGTGTCTGGCTGCAGAAAGAAGAGAACAACAGAAAAATACCCGTGTGCAGTGACATCCGAGAAATGGCGGCAAATGTACAAAGAAATGAAAGACGCAAAAAAGAAACACGAGAAAGAGAAACAAGCAAAAAAGGAAGAGCGTGAGAAGAAGCGAAAATTAAATGAAGAACTCAAAATGAAGAGAATGCAAGAGAGGAATGAAAAGAAAGAAAAAGATGAAGAAAAACAGCGAAGAGTGCAGACAAAGATAAACAAGCACAAGCGAAAGTCAACAAATGAGCACAACAGAAAAAGTGCCAAGAGAAATCCATGCACCGAATGTGAAGAAAGTGTCAGGGCAACGGGTCCTGGCAAGGCAAGGTTCACTTAACGTATCCACCTGTGAGTCTGATTAACGAATGAGTAGGCATCGGCTACAGTATATCAATTATAGTTATGCTTAGGCCTACACATGACCAAATAATGTTGATATTATTTGTGAACGTTTAGATTTGGAAATAAACCATTTGTCCTTTTTAAATATGACTATGTTGGCCAATGTATGTCTGATTGTCATTGTGCATGCATAGCCTATCATTATATATATATATATATAGGCCCCTATATACCACATAAAAGTAGGCTATGTACATATAGTGTGTAAGCCTGCATGGGCGGTATGGGCCTACTTACGCATTCATGCATACAGTTTACTTGCATGACCTAGTCTGCATAATTGTATATTTATATATATATGCATCGCCTACATAGGCTACATGTAGCCTATATACATAGTCTACATATGCATACATACATATGCATCCACATACATACATATATACATACATAGGCTACATATATACATAACCTATGTGTACATTTACACATAGCCCAACTCCTATGCGATAGGGGCCTATAGCCTAGTTGACATAACCTATTAGCCTAATAATATTATATATTAGATATTATATTAGCCTATCTATATATAGCTCTATAGGCCATAAAGTCGAAATGTCAAAATGGACGTGCACTTAGATAGGCTACTGGTACTAATTAAGAGGCCTATGTAGGCCTACACTACAAACACTGGACAAACACAATAAACAATAGCCTATAGCCACTGGATTGTTACGCGCAACTTATTTAATCAACTAAACAGTGTAACTTTGGCCCATGTCAGTTATCAGACACATATCGTCCGATCACTGAAATCGGCATCCGGTAACTAGGAAAAAACATATTTCTGGACATTTCATTCTGGATAGTACATTTCCTATTGTCAGATGGTATAACACAACATAACCGTAGCGTGTGTTATCGAACTTCTTGTGGACACAACCAAACCTACATATAGAACCATTTAGTGATAACACATTTAACCTATATGTGTTTTCAGTTCAAAGAGGTATGAAGAGTACCGCGAGTATCAAATGTTCGCGGAGGTTGATATGCAGGAGATCCTGAAGCACATCAGCATCAGATGGCTCTTGCTGCAGAAGTGTGTGAGGCGCACACTGGACCAGTGGCCAGCCCTCCAGGCGTACTTCTCAAGCCACCCCAGTGTTGAAAAGCCTGGTCATGTCAAGCGCTGCGCGAAACTGTACAACTGCCTGGAGATGAAGCTCCTCTTCTTCTTCAACGTCTCCTTGACCAGGCTTTCAGGTAAGCTTGAATGCTTGTAAACTGATGTCAGCTTAATGAAAGTATGTTGTTTCGTTAGCTCTTGTCATCACATATTGTGCTGCCTGCTGTGTTCTGTGTTGTTTCTTGGTCTCTTTTGTACAGCTGAATGGATGTTGAATACACAAGACATGTTCTGTAATCACGCTGCAGCTGGCTCCACGTGTGGTAAGTTTATCTACGTTTTACAGGCAGAAGGCTGCAAGATCCTCCAGCTGGCGTCACATGTTGAAGGCCTGCTCCAGAGCTACGTGAGAAACAAAAGCGGACATTCATCACTGCTGTTCGAGATGTGACTGGCATCCTCTACAAGGAGGTGGAAAACCAGAAAGAAGATGAAGACATGACAGTTGGCGTGCAGGCAATGCGATATCTGGAGGCGCTGACAGAGGACGATGATCCTATGATATCCACCAGGTTTTACCAGTAAGTAACTGTTTTCACCAAACCATACTTACTGCCAAAAGAAGAAAATGTACTGGTTATGTGTCTGTAACAGTAAATTAATGTATGTTTCAGGAGTGTACATGCTGGTACGTGCTGGTACGTGCTGGTCTGCCAGGTGGCATACTGTCACATTCACAGCAGCGCAATGATCAGGACATGCATGTTTACCATTGCTTGCTTGTAAAACCATCATTCATGCTTTAGTCATGTCGCGCTAGGACTTCGGCAACGCCATGCTTTACGGACTGCCTGAGACGCAGCTGCAGAAACTACAGGTGGTTCAAAACTCCACGGAATGCCTGATTACTGGAACCCACAGACGAGCTTACATAACACCAGTTTTATTCAGTCTACATTGGTTGCCTGTTCTTCAGCGAATCGAATTCAAGCTTCTTTTACTTGTGTATCGTGCTGTGAATAATCTCTGCCCAGTGTATCTATCGTCGCTAGTGATTCCATACATACCCACCCGAACACTGATATCCGCCTATCAAGATCTACAGACTATACCACGGTATCGTCTCGAGCGGTACGGTTGTCGGGCCTTTTCTGTGGCAGGGCTGACACTGTGGAGCGCCCTGCCTCCCGCAGTCAGGCAAGCTAACTCCGTTGCTGTGTTCAAGTCATTCTTGAAAACACATCTCTTCCGCAAAGCCTTCCGAACACTCTGTTGACATTTTAACCTTTTGAGGACCAAACCCGTTACATCGGGGTTGGCGAGTAGTGCTTACGTTGATCGCTAGATGTCAGCAGCATTTCTGTGCATAGCCAATACTGAAAGACCCGTATACAGCCATATAATTTGTTGCCATTTTGAGACTATTCCGAGATTTTTCCTGTTGTTTTAAAATTTTTGACTGCTTTGTGAAGTTGAACATGGATCATCGGCGATTCCTGATTCTAGGGATTGACAACTACGAATGGGCATTGGATGCTATTAGTTTAGATTCAGATGAATCAGACGAAAGCAGTGTTGTTAATAGTGAGATCTGTGCCGTCACCAGATGCTTCGGGCAGCGAAATTTCAGGTATGTTTTGCTACGCAGGTGCAAACACAGGTAAAATTTAGAAGAAAACCTTTCGAGGCATTGATATCTCCCAACATAATGTTTTTTTTTACGTCTATAAATGAACTTGTATGTCTTTGAAATCAGTAATTTAGATCAAAAACATAATGGTAGGAAGCGGCAGCCATGACAGACCATGTTTTGACAACTGTCAAACAGGGCACTCGCACTCGCTTGTGGTGGGCGTGTCAGTTTTGGGGTAGGGTGAGCGATATTAGTGTGTTTGTTCAATTATGTTGTAATGTTATTTGCTGCACCTTGTTTACTGGGTATATTTTGCACATTATTAGTAACAGTAAATAATGCATACAGGACAGTCAATTGTTTCCTTTAGTTATAGATGAAATGATATTTGATACAGTTGTTTCAATTTTAGAAGCACCACTGCCAGCCGACCAGCAGCCTGGCCCATCACAGCTTGCCGACCCACAGTCTGGCCCATCACAGCCTGCTGACATGCAGCCTGGCCCATCACAGGTTGCCGACCCACAGCCTGGTCCATCACAGCCTGCTGACTCGAGGCTGCCTCGCCGCGCTGCCTTTCCTGCGACAGCCACACCTAAAGACCTGCTTGATCTGTTTTTGGACTTTGCGCTGTGGACTCTGCTGGTCGATATGACGAATGGGAATACAGATCGCATCCTGTGGACATCACTGAGATGCAAGCCTTCATCCGGCTGGTCATCATCACAGGGATTGTCCGCATGCCTACACTGAAGATGTACTGGCAAACTACGATGCCGCTATGTAACCTGCCCTCATTCAATGAGACTATGCCATGCAACAGGTTTCTGCAAATCTCATGGTACCTGCACGTGAGTGATGAGGCTGTCGGAAATCTGAATGATGACAAACTGTACAAAGTGCGCGAATTTATCGATCGTGTGAACAAGAACTTCGGCGACAAATATGAAATGGAATGCCAGATTTCAATTGATGACAGTCTAATCCCATTCAAAGGCCGACTGTTCTATCGCCAGTTCATTCCAAGCAAGCGGGCACGGTTTGGCATCAAGTGCTGGGTGCTCACCGATGCCGGGAACAGATTTGTTTCATGTTTCCACATCTACACTGGGCAAGATGCTAACGCGGATGCAGATGTACCACTTAGTACGTCGATAATTTCTACACATCGCCTGCCCTATTCCAGTGGCTGTTGGATAGGGGGATTTATGCATGTGGCACTGTGCGGAAAGGTAGAGTGGGCTTCCCCAGAGCGATCTACTTCCAACGTGGATGGCATGAGCACGGTACGACCAGTTACCTCACCTGTGGGGACCTGCTTGCCCAAAGCTGGTTCAACAGCAAAGAGGTGCATTTCCTGAGCACCATTCACAGTGGGCAGTATCCTGCTAGTCGACCTATTGCGAATCGCACCGTCCGCTACTGGGCCCATTGATGTTCCTGCACCACCCCTCCTGCACGACTACAATCACTACATGGGAGGGGTGGACCTCGCTGACAACACACTGCAGCACTATGGCATCGGGAGGAAGACCTTCCGGGCATACAGACGCATTCATTGAGCTCTGTGTGCACAATGCTCACATTGTGGAGTGTTTTGTCAAATGACCTGGGCAAGCTGGTACCCTGAGGTGCGGTGCCTTGGCATTTCGCATGGAATTGGCCGAGCTGCTTGTCTCGCAGCACCGAGCGATGGCCCGTCACCGTCACGTTGGGAGGCTTCGGCTTACAGAAGCAGAGAGGCTTGTCAATGTGGGGCAGCACCAGCCATTCTTCAGGCCGGGCAAAGTCAACAATCGGGACTGTTGGGTATGCGCGAAGAAGGTGCGTGAGTTGCGCAAGCGCCAGCATCCAGGAGGTGGTGGCCGGGTAGGCCACATCAAGAGAAGCAACTTCAGTAGTATTGCTTGTGATGTGCATTGGTGAGATGGACGACCAGGGCAGAAGCATCAGCAACTGCTTCTTCATCTGGCACAACAATGTTGAATATTGGAAAGCTTGAAGAACTGCTGACCATGACTTCAGAGTAGTTTATGCTTGTTACTTATATAATTCTTATTTGTAAAAGCATATTAGTATCAATGTTACACTTCTCATTGTTTCATGTAGATCTGATAATCGCAGTCATAATATTTGCACTTGTGCCAACTTTCTACGGCCAACTGATTTTTCTTATAGTTTGCGTATAACGAGTGAGGACTACTCCAGCATGGTACATTATTTATAATTGATTCTGAAATTTTCATATAATTTATCATATTGTACGATTACAACAGTTTGTGTGCATATATTCAATGAGAGAATGCTTGTAATTCATTCAGAGTCATAGCAACACATATTTTCATAATTTATTTGGATCAACTAGTTTTTTTATATATGCAAATTATATGCAAATTAGTGTGACATAGTCAACCAATGTCATCCTCAGTATCAACATGTGCAGACAAATGTAATGACTAAGAAAATATATACTTTGATATAACTATTTTGAACATCATGAATTTTATAGTTCAATACACTGAACCATTAGTTATCCGTGCCCACATTCTGCACTCACGCTACTTGCATACTATGTGAGATATTTTTTTACATATTTGCCTCAAATAACAGCAATTTTTTTTCATATTTATAGAGGACATATTGTTTATCACAATGAAACACATATTTGCTGTATTTGCATGTATATTTTTGCAGGGATTGTATAATAATCAAGAATAAAAAAAATTTTATTAATTTTTTTTCTGTAATAATTTATTTTTCTATTTTTTTTAGTTATCACACAACAGTCGTTCTTGTGTAATCAAGTAGAGAAATAAATTCTGTTTCAGAAAATGTATACTTTTGTATACTTATCTATGTTTGTTTTCGTTCTGCAACCATCTATATAAACCCTCCTTTGGTTATAGTAGCGTTTGCCTCAGAAACTTGATCTTCAAAAGGTTAATGACTGGAACATTTCACTAATTTAACTTATTATTTATTTTATTTAACTTATCTGATTAACGTATATGTTTATATAATGTATCAACTTAATTGTAGTTGTTTATTTTAACTTATTAACTCCTTTATTTAATTAATTTATTTAACTTTTTATTTAACTTGTTTACCTGTCTTTTAACCACATTTTATTTTAGCTTTTCAATTTATTTTTTATTATTTAGCATTGTCTTGTCAGTGCCTTTGAACATGTTTTAACCCGGAAACATGGCACATTATAAATGTACAATAATAATAAAAATAATGATTATGTGTTCCCTACTAGCAGACTCAAGCATGTTTCTGCAGAGTAAGCTTTAGTTGTGTTCCTGACAGCAAATTCATGTATGTTTCAGAAGAGTACGGACTGGTTATGTGGCACTGGGCTGGCTGATAAATTCATCCAGTGATTCCCTTCGACAGCAAGATCCTGAAGGATGTGCCTCTCCTTAACCCTGCCAACAGGCTGGACGTCAGGGCAGCTAAAGGTAAATGATTAGACTAGATCTAAAACCTGTCATTATGCTGGTAAGGCATTTTAAATCTAAATTGTAATACGTATCGTTGAGCTAGAGAAGAAGATACATGCACTCGAAGAAAGCAGCGACAACCTAGAACAATACACACGTCAGCCCAACGAATTCACGGGGTTCCTGAGACAGGCGAGGGCGAGGACACAGACGCCACAGTACTGGCAGTGATCAACAACAAGATGGGTGTCACCCCTCCACTCTCACTGCACGACCCAGAGAGGAGCCACCGCTTGGGTGGAAATGTACCGGCAGTCGACCCATCATCGTCAGATTTTGAACTGAACGAATTCGGGATAACGTGTATCACGCCCGGTTCACATTAAAGAAACATAACACACAACAACGAAACAACACAAATCTTCCTGAATGAGGACTTGACTGCACAACAATCGAAACTGGCATTCGAAACGAGGAAACTAAAGAAACAAAAGAAGCTGACGGACTGTTGGACGTTCAACGGTAAAGTCATGGAGAAGGACCTGGCAAATAAGGTAAATGAAATAACATCAGATGACGACCTTCGTCTATATTAAGACAACAACACTTTAGTCGATGCCGAGTTTTCTTATACAATAACATGTGGCTGTATACCAGTGACCAATGACATATTTGTCAACACAGAGTGCCCCATTAAGCATTACTCGGTCAAGCGTCACCACATACCAGACGGCCTGCTCGGCTTAGTCCACTGGTGGTTTTAGTTGCAGTGGAATAGCAATGTTGGTATTGCACAACATAGAATCAAGTATTGTGCAACACAGTACCTGGTTTAGGACTGTCGAAATGGCCCACTAGGCAATTACTCAGTCAAGCGTCCCCACATACAAGACGCGCACACTCATACACACACACAATCAGAGATGATATTTTTATTATGTTTTTTTTCTTTCTTCTTCTCTTCTCGGAAGACTTATATGTTTGACCAACTGATTTAGTTTAATTTTATTGGGCTCCTCGATAGTGACTATCAAAGTCTTAGAGGAGTCTCCTGACCCTATTTGTTTGTTTATCTTAATATATACCATGTTTACTTACAGCCATATACACCTGTATTATTTAAAATTATAATTTAACATGGATATATATGTATTATGTGAAATGTATGATGGGTCAAATAAAAACATTTCTTCTTCTTCTTAATACACCTTCTGACTACTGCCAGTTTAATGTGTTTTTACATGAAAACATTGATACTTAAATGATGTGTGTTTGGAATTAATCTTGGACACACAGAAAATAAACAGAATAACAATGGCATTTTCCAATATGTGGTTACTTAGTTTTTTAAAGAGACTCATTTAATGTTTTTTTATGCTGTAGAGCAGTCATTCATCTTTATAAAAAAATCATCTTCATAAGCCTTGTGTTCTTGTAGACTTTCCTAAAGAATTTGTTTATGTTTTGTATTAGCACAGTTGAACATTTTGCTTTCAGTTCTCTGTTGACAAGCTTGCCCCGGACACTAAGGACGAGGACCTGGACAACATCATTCAGGAGTGGTATGTCTTCCAGGTGGCCACTGACCTGCCTGAGTTCATGGAGGTGGACCACTGGTGTGGAAGGGTGCTGCAGTTGAAGGACTGCATCGGGCAGATCAGGCACCTGGCAGTTCTGGTCAAGACTCTGCTCATCCTTCCATATGACCTGGCTCCAGTTGAGCGATCGTTCAGCCTCTGCACCAAGCACGACACCAATTTCCAGTCGTCTCCTGGCACAGAGACACTGTGCAACCTGCTGCAGGTGAAAGTGAACACTGACTGTGAGTGCCACATGTTCCAGCCAACTAAATACTATAGTGTATCGAGGCTACTCGATCGTAGCTCATGAATATGTAATGATGGTGCGTCATCTAGAGCATGCGCACGATGAACAAAATAAAGGCGTGTTTCAGCAAAAGTTGTATTCTGTAATTCCTCGAGATAATCTATTTCAATCGAACCTGTGCCTCATAGTTATCAATGTGAGAACACAACAGACTGGCGACAAGGATGTTGGGGACAGTTGATGAATACAACGTAGAGAAGGAATCGTTCGACAATTATGTGGAACGGATGGAACAGTTTTTTGAGGCAAATGCGATTGCCGTCGATAAAAGTAAACCTGTTTTTCTGGCTGCATGCGGTGCGAAAACGTACGAAACGCTGAAGAATCTGTGCTTACCAAAAGGTGTAAAAGATGTCAAGTACAAGGACATCATCAAGTTGCTTAAAACACATTTTAAGCCGGAGCTGTTGTTGATCTACGAATGGTACATTTTCGGTAAGAGATCGCGCAGGAGACAAAAAATTGCGGACTTTGCAGTGGATTTAAAACGACTAAGTGCCACATGCAAGTTTGAAGCATTCATGGACTAAGCATTGTGCATGCAATTTGTGGTGGGGTTATATATGCCCAAAGTACAAAGTAGGCTAATGCAAGAAAGCACCCTGGCATTTCACGCTGCTGTGAAAATTGCCATCGCGGAATCGTCAGCTGTGACATCATGCGAGAACATTGATTCGTCTTTCCAAGGCGGAGCGCGGAAGGCAGAACAGCTATCCATCACGTGTTTACGAAACAGGGCGAAACAGCAAAACGTGTTGGCGATGTGGAAGCGGTACACATAATCCGGACAATTGTCGGTTCAAGAAAGTCGTGTCACAAATGCAAAAGTGTTGGACACATACAAAAGCGATGCGGTGCTGTTGCCAAGTGGAGAGCTGCAAATCTAACGAAGAAAGCAACCAAGTCTTCGGTACATAGCGTTCAAGAACAGACCGTGGACTATAGGCAGGCATACGCCATAAATCACGTTGACGTTACTCCGCCCAGTGACGAGTGAGTGATGGGACTTCTCAGTTCACGGTTGCTGTCAGCATCAAGGGTAAGCATGTTGTTTTAAAAATAGACACAGCAGCCTCAGTTGTCGGCGAACATACGTATCGCTCCCAGCTTTCCGAATCCCCGTTAAGGTCAACCGGTTTGTGTCTCAAGTCATACAGTGGGGGGACCATTAGCATACTGGGTGAAATTCAAGTGCCTGTTGTGTATTCTGGTGAAAGTATTATACTTTAAGTATAACATTGCCACTCATCGTAGTAAGGGGCAATAAACCAGCTTTGCTAGGCAGAAACTGGCTTTCTAAAATCAAGCTAGACTGGGGAAAGATTTTCGCTGTGCAAAACAATGCTGCACTCGACAGGGTGTTAACGGAGTATGTGAGAATTTTCTCAGATGAGCCTGGAGAAATTCATGGTTTTGAGGCAGATGTGCACACATCAGATGATGTCCAGCCTATCTTTAAGAAGGCGTATCATGCTCCGTTCGCGATTCAGGACAGAATCAAGGCACAGTTAGAGGCAGGAATTGACAAGGGTTTGTTAACACCCGTGAAGTCAAGTGAATGGGCTAGTCCACAGGTTACTGTTGTGAAACAGTCAGGTAATTTCAGGTTGTATGGTGATTATAAAGTCACCGTAAATCAGGGTTTGGACAGAGATCAGCATCCTCTCCCATCCGCACAAGACTTGTTTGCAAAATTGAGCGGTGCGAAATATTTCTCAAAGATTGATTTGACAGATGCCTTCCAACAACTCAAGTTGAGTGAAAGATCCAAAGCTTTACTCACTGTCAACACTTTAGTGTTCGAGTGATTATAAATAAACTGTTTGCAAAACACTAAAAGTCGTTTGTTGTGATCAACGAAATATCAATAGAAAAGAACACAACACATGTAGTAATTCACATATATAATGTAGCGTAACATGCTACCGTAATAAACATAATTATCGATAACATAGAATCACTTGGCGAGAACACGTCGTTACGGATGATAACAATCAATGCTCTAAAAGTCACTTCCGGTACATCTGTCCTTGTAGACGTCGGCGCCACAGAACCTCCCCCCAGAGCTTGAGTACGGGTTCAAGGTCGATATCGAACTGGTACCCGTACAACTCGGCCACCTCTAGTAGTAGGTAGCTGTGGTGGAAAAGCTCCTATAATATCAGT
Organism: Lamellibrachia columna; assembly: GCA_963662155.1. Classification (NCBI taxonomy): domain Eukaryota; kingdom Metazoa; phylum Annelida; class Polychaeta; order Sabellida; family Siboglinidae; genus Lamellibrachia; species Lamellibrachia columna. The sequence continues at coordinate 30,933,935 of OY759265.1, forward strand.
GTCTAGGAACGCCGGTTTCAGTCGGTCAATGGATACAGTTTCATGTCGGCCGTTGTAATCCAAGACGAAGAACTTCTCGTTCCGTTGAAGGATGAGAAACGGGCCATCGTACGGTTGCTGCAGAGGGGTGCGATGTGCATCATGTCGAACGAATACGTGTGTCGCTGATGTCAACGCAGTGGGAACAGCAGTTCTGTGTGAACCATGATGTTCCGGAATGGTAGGTCACAAATCTCGCATAGCAGTGCGCAGACGTGGGAGGAACGCGGCTGGATCGTCTACGTGTCCAGCGGGTAGTTGTTCGAAGAACTGTCCAGGTAAACGCAGTGGCATACCAAACACTAGTTCGGCCGAGGAACATCCTAGATCTTCCTTCACAGCAGCACGTATCCCGAGTAGAACTGTCGGATTTTTCAGTGATGACTTGAGTTGACGATGGAATCTCTCGACCATGCCGTTGGCTTGCGGGTGATAAGATGTCGTTCGAACACGAGTGCATGCCATGATTTTCATTAGCTCCGTCCAGAGATTGGACTCAAACTGTCGTCCTCTATCCGAAATGATTGTCGACGGAACCCCGAATCGTGAGATCCATTGGTCGAGAAGAGCGCGAGCACAACATTCAGCAGTTGCATTGACCATTGGTATAGCTTCGGGCCAACGGGTGAAGCGATCCACCACTGTGAACAGGTAATTATATCCCTGCGAATGAGGAAGTGGGCCTACAATGTCAACATGAATTGCATCAAAACGGCGATCGGGAATGTCAATCTTGTGAACAGGAGAAGCGATGTGTCGCTGAATCTTCGACTGTTGACATGAACAGCAGTTCCGCGCCCATTGCGTAACCTCTCGATTGAGACCATGCCACACGAATCTGGCAGAAACCAGGCGTTTGGTTGCTTTGCCACCAGGATGAGAAAGATTGTGCAACTGATCGAAAATGTCTCGACGTAAGACACGTGGCACAACAGGTCGAGCATATCCTTGCGAGATATCACACAACAGCGTATCAGTTGAATCGAGAAGTGGCAGATCTACGAGTTGCAACCCAGTGATAGCCGTACGATAGGCCGGCATTTCGTCGTCTTCTCGTTGTAACTGTGCCATTCTTTCGTAGTCGACTGCAGATGATGTAATGGCATTATTCTGATCACACAGTTCAGCTCTTGAGAGTGTATCAGCAACCACGTTGTCTTCTCCTTTGAGATATCTGAGATCGGTAGTGAATTCAGCAATGTACGATAGGTGGCGCGTCTGTCGAGGCGAATGTTTGTCAGAGGGGTTGCTGATGGCGTAGGTCAACGGTTTATGATCTGTGTTGACATGAAACTCTCGCCCTTCTACAAACTATCTGAAGTGGCGAAGAGATAGATACACGGCCAACAGTTCACGGTCGAATGTACTGTAGCGAGTCTCTGGTGGTTTGAGCTTTCTTGAGAAGAAGGAAATGGGTCGCCATTGTCCACGAACCAGTTGAGAAAGCACCGCTCCCACAGCAACGTCAGATGCATCAGAAGTAATGCTGGTTGGTGCATCATGATGGGGATGAGTGAGCATCGTTGCATCGGCCAACGCTCGTTTGCTTGCCTCAAAAGCAGTCTCACATTCCTCTGTCCATGTGATGTCCTTCTTTGTAGCAGTTGACCTCTTTTCATCTGTAGCGTCTGCTGACAACAGTCGATGAAGAGGGTGCAAGATCTGCGCGCAACGTGGTATAAAGCGGTGGTAGAAGTTGACGAGACCGAGAAATTCTCGAAGTGAACGCGTGTTGGTCGGTCTAGGGAATTCTCTCACCGTCAGAACTCTGTCTGGCAGGGGGGAGGCACCTGACGAGTCAATGTTATGTCCCAAAAATTCCAGACTTGTCGCGCCAAATTCACACTTAGCCGGATTCAGAACCACGTTATGCTCGGCTAACGTTTCAAAGAGGCGACGTAGATGTTCTCTGTGTTCAACCTCTGATCTGCTGGCTATCAGGATATCGTCTAAATACACGAAGACGAAGTCTAATTCACGACATACATCGTCCATGAATCTTTGGAATGTCTGTGCAGCATTCCGCAGACCATATGGCATTCGTACGTATTCGAACAACCCGAATGGTGTGATTATCGCTGTCTTTTGGATATCCTCAGCCGCCACTGGAATCTGATGATATGCGCGAACGAGATCAACTTTGGAGAATATTCTCGCTCCTGCCAGTTTCGCTGTAAAGTCTTGTAGATGTGGGATCGGGTAGCGGTCAGGGACTGTGATGTCGTTAAGAGCGCGATAGTCACCACATGGACGCCATTGTCCAACTCCTTTCTTGGGGACCATGTGTAGAGGAGAAGACCACGCACTGGACGATCTTCTAATCACTCCCATGTCTAACATCGTTTCAAACTCGCGTTTAGCAATCGTCAACTTTTCAGGTGCCAGGCGACGAGCCTTGGCGAAGACAGGACGACCTTTGGTTTCGATAGAGTGCGATACATGAAGCTTTGAGCGTGTTGTGGCAAAGTCTGTTCGCGTAAGAGACGGGAAATCAGTCAGAATGGTTTCATATTCTGATGGTGATTTGAGGAAATGCAGTCGGAGAGGTTGTAGTGCTGTAGTTTGAAGAGACACGTGTGCAAATGATGCAGCTTCTATTATACGGTTGTTCTTCATGTCTACAACGATTCCATTGGAGCGAAGAAAATCAGCACCATGCGTACGTCTGCAATTTGGAATTTCCAGGTGTAGTTACGTTGAAATCCAATGTCAAGGGAGATGTTTCGTTCTCCATATACTGCAATTCTCGAACCATTGGCTGCTACCAACGGTTGACCTTGTTTACTCTCGAGTTTTTCGCGACTTGTTGCTGGAAAAACGCTGACCTCTGCACCCGTGTCGATCAAAAAACGCGTTTTGGATGCATGATCGGTGAGGTAAAGTAGGCGAGAAACATGGCTGCATCCACTATTCGCCACTAGTGGGCAGCTTTGGCTTTTCCCGACCAAGAACACGGCGATCGACATTTACGAGCTTTGGTACCGAACTTAGCATGAAACCAACACAGTTGGTTGTCACTGGTATGTCGAGGTACGTTCTGTTGCTCTACTTGGTTCCGCAGTCTTGCATTTTCTCTTCTGAGTGAGTCGATTTCGAGGAGTGTTTCTGAAGACAGAGAAGACAGTGAAGGCTTTTGCGTAGAGGTATCCGCTTCAAGGGTGTTACAATTCACTCGGTTGCCCACAGCCATCATGACATCTGCTTGTGTTGCCAATTCAGTCAGTGGAACGTTGGCACGCGTGGCCAAAGCTACTTGAACGTGATCTGGGAGACGAGTGAGGAATAGACGACGAAAAACGATGTCGTTTAACGCTGCGGCTCCAGTGCCTCTCAGTCTTTGCATTTGACGAAGTAAAGATGATGGTTTTTGATCTCCTAGAGAGACGCCAGTTAACAACCGATCCATCCTTTCTTCTTCTGTAACACCCAGGCGTGTAATGAGAGCGTTTTTGAGAGCATCATATTGATTCTCAGCTGGCGGTTCGAGAATCACATCTTCTATTTCAGCTGCGACTGATGGAGCTAGCGCACCGATGATGTGACCGAACTTGGTCTCTTGTTGTGTTATGCGCATTGCCGTAAATTGTCCTTCAATTTGTGCAAACCACAATCGCGGATTTTCCGTCCAGAAGGGAGGAATTTTTATGCTCACAGCGTTAGTGAACGTCGCTTCGGCCATGATGTTTTGTGATCACGTCAGGGTCACCAATTTAGTGTTCGAGTGATTATAAATAAACTGTTTGCAAAACACTAAAAGTCGTTTGTTGTGATCAACGAAATATCAATAGAAAAGAACACAACACATGTAGTAATTCACATATATAATGTAGCGTAACATGCTACCGTAATAAACATAATTATCGATAACATAGAATCACTTGGCGAGAACACGTCGTTACGGATGATAACAATCAATGCTCTAAAAGTCACTTCCGGTACATCTGTCCTTGTAGACGTCGGCGCCACAACACCATCATAGGTTTGCTAGCATGTGAGCGATTGCCATTTGGCATTAAAACAGCTCTGCAGATTTTCCAGAGTTATGGATGAAATGCTCAAGGGGATTGATAGTGTGAAGTGTTACATTGATGACATCATGATTTGTTCCAAGACGGAAGCTGAGCATTATGAGATTCTCAGTCAGGTCTTTCAGAGACTGCAGGAGCACAATGTTCGTGCACGCGTCAACAAATGTTGTTTTTTGCAGAGTAGCATTGACTACCTTGGGCAAACTATCGATTGTGAAGGGGTTCATCATACACAGAGTAAAGTAGAGGCACTGTTGCATGCACCTGTACCAACTAATGTGGCAGAGTTGCAATCATTCTTGGGGTTTGCTATTATGGGAGATTTTTCAGAAATCTGTCTACCCTTCTGAGCCCGCTGAATGCTTTGTTGAGAAAGGATGTTCCATGGAAATGGACGAAAGAGTGTGAATCTGATTATAAAGCATGCAAGAATGGCATTTCTAAGGACAGTTGTTTGATGCATTACAATATTGGGAAGCAGATATGACTAGCTTGTGACGCTTCTTCTTATGGCACAGGGGCTGTCATATCACAAGTCATGGATGAAGGCAGTGAACGTCCTACAGCCATGGCTTCTCGCACTTTGACGAAGGCGGAAAGTGGTTATGCACAAATCGAAAAGGAGGCACTGTCCTTGATCTTCGGCGTGAAGAAGTTTCATATGTATTTGTATGGAAAATCTTTCATTTTGGTAACAGACCACAGACCTTTGGTGATGTTATTCGGAGCAAAGACAAGAATTCCAACACTTGCTGCTGCCAGAATGCAATGATGGAGTCTGATCCTGTCAGCGGATGACTACAGCATAGAATATTGCAAGTCGATTGATCATGTTAATGCTGATGCTTTGTCGAGACTGCCAGATGCATCATCTAAACCGGGTAATGAGGTACATAACTTTCCAATAAACCTGATATCTTCTGCAGATGAATTGCATGTGATGGCCAAAGATGTCAGCGAGGCAACCAGGAAGGATCCTATCCTTTCTAAGGTAGTTGAATGCACACAGAATGGATGGTCAGTCAACGTTACAGACGACAAGTACCTACCTTACTACAGGCGCAAAAATGAATTGTCTGCAGATCAGACTAGTCTGTTGTGGGGTATGCGTGTTGTAATACCACCATGCTTTCGTGAACGTATGCTGAATGAACTTCACAACGAACATCACGGTATTGTCCGGATGAAAGGGGTGGCGAGATGCTACGTGTGGTGACCAGGGCTAGATGCCGCCATCGAGGAAACCATAAGAGACTGCATGACATGTCAGTCGATGCGCAATATGTCGCCCGAGGCACCACTGCATCCTTGGGTGTGGCCCGCACGTGTCTGGCAGCGTGTTCATGTCGATTTTGCTGAGAAAGATAAGCAAATGTATCTTGTGTTCATTGATTCGCACTCAAAGTGGATAGAAGTATTTCTAATGACATCCACTACTTCTATAAAGACAACTGAATGTCTCAGACCATGCTTCGCTACTTAAGGGATTCCGGAACTAGTCTTGGATAATGGACCACAGTTCAAATCAGATGAATTCAGGCAGTTTGTGAACACTAACGGTATCAATCATATACTTGTTCCTGCATACCACCCTAGCTTGAATGGAGCAGCTGAGCATTCAGTGCAGATACTGAAACGAAGTCTGGAAAAACAGGTGAGGGGGTACATTGTTATCTGAATAAGAGGTTGTCACACTTTCTGCTACTCTGTCGCAGTACTCCTCATTCCACTACTGGTAGAAGTCCTGCTGAACTGTTTTTGAAATGTCAACTGAGGACAAGGTTTTCCCTTCTGAAACCAGAGTTGGATCAAACCATAGAAAACAAACAGGAAAAGCAACAACAGCATGACAAAACAGCTTCCCGAAATACTCGTATCTTTCTTTGTGGAGATTGGGTGGGAGTTAGAAGCTTCAGAGGCAGCAAGGAGAAATGGTTATGGGGCATTGTCACTAAGGTGTGTGGACCTGGTACATATGTCGTGAATGTGGCAAGAGCTCATCGCTATGTGCACGTCGATCACATGATCAGTGTAAATGCACGTTCAACAGACAATGTAACATTACCCGTCATTCCCAAACCACACCCCAAGATATTTGGTATCAAAGGATGCAGTGATCAATTATGGATTAAATGAAAGCAACCACGCAGCATTTACACCATTATCTGCATGACCAGAATGGGGTATGTACAGGGGGGTCTGGTCCCCAAAGTGGCACTTTCACAACTTCTGCAGTCGTTTGTTAGGAATCATTTCATTCATGGTAAACAAAATTAAGCTAGTGTTAATGATACTTTGACCATTGCCACTGGACCATGAAGTTCCCTCATTGAATGGGATTACTCATACGAAACACGAATGTGTGCACAAAGTTACACAATTGTTCATAATGTCATTCATCAGTACTGGTCAGGGAGACATTGCTCTGGAATAATCTGTGTGATAAAAATCATCCCACGTCTGTCCAGTTTAGAACGTGGTAGGGCAATTGGCAATTGGACAATTGCAGGCTGGTGTACACCAAAATGTGGTTGCAGCCACATTTGGAGTTTCACAAGCAACCATAAGTAAACTGCAAAGGTGGTACCAGGACACCGGCTATGGCTAATTTGATGATGATTAATTTTATCCATGAGCAATTCAAATATGGAATTCGATCCCAGCAAAAATCACGGTGTGTGAAGGAAACTGGTGCATGTGCCAGTATCACTCCACAGTTATCAATGTTTGAGACAGCAACACACGTAGATTAAAGACTACCACGAGCTGCAAACTTGTCTTTCCCAGCATGTCACAGTAGTAGCACAAAAACCCATAAACACGAGAACAGCTCCCTTGACAGAAGTCTTCCTGCAATCCCACTTACCTGTACATTCAAGGTGAACAGATGACACAATCAGTCACAGGTGAAGTGTCAAACTTTACAACACGAACACTACCTACACGATGTAGAAGCTTGTTACAGCGTTACAGCGTTACATCTCATTCATGCACTGATTGGTTAAGTTGAAACAAAGTAGACAGCCGAGTCAATAACACCACCAAACAACATCCAACAACAGTCCAGACTTTCACACACCATAGTATTTTCAGTGGATAACAAAGTTATATATTGACAATACCATGCACTTAATTTTACAGGCCTTTACTTGAGATGTCCACTATAAAGCTAGGGAACTGAGAGTGGTGCACCAACCTTAAGGAAGCCTTGCAGCTCTATCTCAGAGTCGTTCTCAAACCGCTCCTGAATCTGAGCCTGCACGTCCGACGCTAGATAGATTGGGTTGATCCAGTCGTAGATCGTCTGCTCCTGCAAGTCAATAATGTGACCAAAGCCATTCAATAATGTGAACACACCTGCTCGATAATGTGACAACACCACCTCGATAATGTGACCACATATATACACACTTGTGGCCAAATTAAATAATGTGGCCAAACGCTGAATAACATCAGTGTTGTGAACACACAAACACAAAGAAACTAAATAAAAAATAAAGATTTATTACTAGCACACAAAGCATTGCTCTCACTGCATAACAGCCAGGCTGCAAGAACATCTGTAGGATATATTGAAATTGTCTACACTATCTCAATCACATCCAATATGCTTCCTATTTTCATTATATTTAACTTTGCTTTTGCTGTACAATGCTGCTTTTGGCGTTCTATACTACAAGCACTATCATACAGTAGCACCAGAGAACTTCCACAACATCACTGGCAATATCTGGTGGCGACACATTTCAGCAAGGTAACCTGAACAAATGTCCACCTGTCACAAAATGGAGCACATACCTCGATGGGAATGTAGGCATTGAGAGGTAGAGGGGGCTCGATGTAGCGTTCAGGTCGGGGGTCTAGAGGGGCGTAGAACCAACCATGGACAGACAGACGCACCTTGTCAGTGGCTGTCACTTCTGATACCTGCCACACAAATGTTTAAACAGCATTTACAAGTCAAATCAGTGCAAAAACGTCCCTGTTTAGAAATTCCATTCGTACACATTAATATAAGGATTAACACTTGCTCCAAAGTGTTTGTTGCATTCCTGTGTGTGAGTACAGCACTATCACTGGTATCTAGTTTCTACTAGGTCATGCATCATACTGTCACATTGTTAGTGTAACTCCTGCCACCACAAGCAGAATGGCTACAAGTATCAGTCAATTCTAAGCTTATCGTTTCATTCATCTGCAAAATGTATCTTATAGAAGTGAACCGTTAATCATTTAATCCTTAAAACAAAAATATTATGTCTGTAAAAATATATAGCAAATTAAATTACGGATGGTGGAAACATTATAACACGTGCCTGGAATCCAAGTCTGGAGAAACAGTCCATATAGAACACGTACCTGATGATGTGACGCCGCCGTCACCTCAAACCACGCGACACTGTTGCCCTGGGGCACGAGGGAACGTACGACAGTGTCTGCCTGGCCATGCTCTGACAACACAACACACACACAACACACACTGTCATCACTATGTCTAAGACAGCATCAATAACATAAATGTAAACATTCCTCATCAGAATGTCACTGGATGACACTACAGCAAGATGGCAGGCCAGGACAACAGACGGAGGGTATCATCGAGTGACACTCTACAGCAAGACAGCAGGCCAGGACAACAGACGGAGGGTGTCATTGGGTGACACTCTACAGCAAGACGGCAGGCCAGGACAACAGACGGAGGATGTCATTGGATGACACTCTACAGTATATACAGCTATCTTTCTCCCCTGGCTTTTGTACGATGTAACATTATCTAACATTTCTGTATGCTGTAACTATGTCTAAATGTTTTTTTTGTAAAAACTGTGTTTGACAGTTTGCTAGCTATGTTTGAGAATAAATTATTATCTGGTATTGTATATTCATATGTAACACATACCAGCTTGTGTGCTACGTTTTAATCAGTAATTTATTTATGTACCTGGCTGTGCACAATCTGTGGCATACACTGTCCATACTACATTGTGTGCACAGCGGCAATCCTTGTTATTGTGAATAAATTGAATTGCTCATCACAAACCTACCAACTAGTTGGTGTATTTATACAAACAGAGAAAGGGCTGCATGACCTTATCCACATTCACAGTAAACACAAATACACTGGGAGTTAACGGGGTATAGAGCGGCTAAAGCAAAATTTACTAATCAACAAAAATAGAAAGTGTTGCAACGACCTACCATCCATATCATAGAGGTCAAGAGTGCCGCCATCACTGGCGCTCCATGGTGGTAGGAGGTAGAGAATGAACGCTATTTTCCGCGTGTCCAGCTCATCATCATGACACAGCAGAACGTCTGTAACATGTATATATTCATCATCACCATTGTGATAGGGCAGGGCATCTTACTTGACAGACTCGGTCATGACTGACAAAATACATGCTTGCACCCACTCGTGCCATGAGATGTGCACACGCATGTGCATGCATGCACATAGATACAAGCATTATCATCCACCCACTAGGGTCAGACCCTACCATTGGTCATCCACCCAACCATCAGTCATCCACCCACCCTATCATCAATCATTAGTCATCCTCCCACCCTACCATCAGTCATCCACCCACCCTACCATCAGTCACCCACCCACCCTATCATTGGTCATCGACCCACCCTACCATCAGTCATCCACCCACTTTACCATCAGTCATCCATCCACCCTACAACGACTACTGTACCTGTGTAGTCGTATCTGGAGCACATGATGTTGATGCGATCAGTGAGTGGGATGCCAGTGACCTCCCTCATCCACTCCAAGAACTGTCTCCCCATCACTCGTCTGCAACACACAGCTAGCAACGTCACATTCAGGTGCTCGTGTGTCACACATGTCTCAATAAGTCACTATTTCGCATACCTTTCATATCATTGCCACAAGTTAAAGTCCAGGGTTCACACAGAAAGCATAAAGAAAAATAACATTTGGGAGGAAAAACAGCACTTTTCAAGAACATTTTCTTAAGCAACTGAATTTTATTTTAGTAACAACTTTAAAATAGTTGATGTCAAATCAAATGTTTATATCAAATACACTGTTTGTGTCACTCGTACATCTATCAGCACAGGCAGTTGCACACAGAAAAAAGATAATTGACACCGATAAATTTGTCTTCATAGGAGTCACTGACCCCTTTTCGTTTTACTTTTTTATTTACAGTTTTGTTAATATTAATAAGCAATGGCTGGCAATGAGTTATGATTATGTTACCTTAATTTAGCCTAAATGCTAATGTTGCGGCAATGCTGGTGTCGTGTTAAAATTTATCCGCCGTCAAATATTATCCACTTGATGTATCTGTGCATGCGCAAGCCAGTAGTTGACATCAATTTATTAATAACAAACACATTATAGCCACAATAATAGATACTGTATATAATAACAATTATTGAATTATAACAGATCGTGTCAACAATGGGAAATAATAGATGGTGCAGCTAATTATTAATTATACATATGTATATATATATACTCTCTATAACTAGCAATGGTCATGTTTCAAGATACACACATGGCGCAGATACATAATATTTGACGGCAGATGACGTTACGTTATCCATGGGCTTTTCGAAATGCAAATATTTCACAAAAATTTTTTTTAGAATAATTTGTTTGCACTTAATTGATGATATAACTGTTAGTTATTTAGAATACTGTGCAAAAGTTTCTTCAGATTTTTGTGAAATTACAAAACAGCATTAGACATCGCTACAATTAGTACACACATTGTGACAATGACACAATGTGAATATTATACATTTGTTTTATGTTTACACTACAGTCGTAGTGATAGCTACTATCTTTTTTTCTATAGCTATTGTTGAACCAGGCAGGTAATGTTTACTGTTGACTGGTAGACTATATAAACGCTGGGGACTGATCTAACTGGGGTCGGCCAGTCGTATGTCGCGAGAAGGCAACTACTGCAAATGTAGTAAGAGGCAGCCAGTGGTATGTCGCGAGAAGACGACTACTGAAATTGCATTTGTATGATTTGAACATTGCCAGAGCCACTGACAACCAGCTCGGGCTGAATAGTCGAGAGATGTGTGCAGCGGAGGGTGAGCTGGGGCGTCGTGTGGGGGTGTGGTTGATTTGAGCGGCAGGAAATCACTGACACATAAACGGCAGGAAGGAACAGACTGTCAAGGGATGTTGCGACACAAGTAGTGTGTGAAACATGTTCGGCCGCTGGGTGAATCATTTCCAAGAAATATTTGAATCGTGTTCGAGCGATATGCAAATCATTTTCTTTATTATTTCAACATAATTAAATTATACTCGCAATGTAGCAATGTTTGTAGTTTATATTGTATATAATGTACGTTCGATAATGTATGCCGATTAAAAAAAAAGTTAACTGGCCAGTATAGTTCAATGGTAATATATATACACGACCATTGCGTGACAGTGTCACACACATTCAATTGTGCTAACTTTGATAATGAATTTTTTTTTATATTTATCCTCCAAATAGGGTTCATACAGAACGCATAAAGTAAAATTCAAGAACATTCAAGAACATTTGCGGAAAGAAACAGCACTTTTTCAAGAACATTTTCCGACGTGTCTGAACGTTATTTTAGAAACAACCTAAAAACATTAAATGTTTATTTCCAACACTCAATAGACTGTCTGTGTCACGCGTACATCTGTCAGCACAAACAGTCTGTGTCACGCGTACATCTATTAGCACAGGCAGCTTGTTTCACGCGTACATCTGTCAGCACAGGCAGTCTGTGTCATGCGTACATCTGTCAGCACAAGCAGTCTGTGTCATGCGTACATCTATCAGCACAAACAGTCTGTGTCACGCATACATCTGTCAGCACAGGCAGTCTGTGTCACGTGTACATCTATCAGCACAAACAGTCTGTGTCACCCATACATCTGTCAGCACAGGCAGTCTGTGTCACATGTACATCTATCAGCACAAACAGTTTGTGTCACGTGTACATCTATCAGCACAAACAGTTTGTGTCACGCATACATCTATCAGCACAGGAAGTCGCACATGGAAAAACGCTAATTGACATCAACAAATATATTTTAATAGGAGTCACTGACACCTTTTTTGTTTTACTTATAATAATTTGTTTATTTTAAATATTGTGGAAACTATAGCATTTCTCATTTGTTTTCAAATAGGTATTTGGAGTCCAAGTGGCTGAACTTTTTTGTTTTTGTTAATTTTAATAGGCAATGCCTGGCAATGAATTAGGATTAGGGTACCTAAATTTAACCTATATAAATGCTGAAGCTGCGTCAATGCCGTAACTTTATAAACAGAGTTTTCGAAATGCAAATGCCATGCCTATGGCATAATGGATACTTTCCGCACAAAACGCTTTCATCTTCTTCTACTTCGTAATATTGAACTAAAAACAACTTTTCTAACAATTTGCTTGCACCCAATCAATGAAATAACGAGTTAGTTATTTAGAACATCGATCCCTTAGGCCAAAGTTTCTTAAGATTTTTGCGAAACTACAGAATGGCATTAAAGTTAATAAAGACATAAAATTTTGCCGCAATCAGTATTGAGTACACACCTTGAATCACATTAACTTCTGATCGGCACTGCGATCCTTCGCGATCCAATTTTATATTTATAATAACCATTAACCACTTGTTTTTCACATTATAATCGCTTTCAGCTTTCGACATGGCGATCATCAATCATTAATTGTAACGGAAATTAAATTAAATAAACATCATGTGCGCTGGCACTGCCTCCCAGGCCATCGGAGAAAGGGCTCATTTGATTGGTTCATGTGCACACGTGGCAATATCTGGTGATTATGGACAAACTTTTTTATATTAATTTACAGCATTGCAGTGGTCTTCTCCGGGAAATTCTTGACGACACATATTAAAAATAATTTAAGCAATTTACCACAAGTACAAAACATGCAATCATTGATGGTTGGTGCATTCACATAGCAACACAGAAATATATGTTTTCAAGAACACTGCCATAAATTCAAGTGTACTTGAGTCACAAAGTCAAATTCAAGAACATTTGGGGATTTGTGCGAACTTTGGTAAAGGCAACTGCCAAAGGAAATAAAACCAATGCCCGGTGGCTATTACCTGATTGCTCTGACATGGGGTGAAGACATCTTCCTCAGGTCGTCTGTCTACAACATGACAAAACATGCCAGAACAGATATTATCGCATGAAGAAATTCAATAAGTCAATAATAAGAGCGCCAACAAAAAAGAAACAAAACAACTTGAGAGTAGATTGAAATACTTTGTTTGCAAATCAATAGCATTGATAGTCATATATACAGGACATTGAAACCTTCACCAAATATTCACACACTGCGGTCTGTCAATGGTTGAGTTAACAGTGAAAAGTTGATCAATCAATAATTTTTATTAGAAGTGCTGCATGATTATTGAATAACAACAATTAGTAACATAATTAGCTCTAACGAGGTATTTGAATTGAATGTGTCAAGGAGATTGGAAATATATTTATGAATGACATAAATTTTTTTTAGACAAATCATAAAATGAACAACTACAGAAACTGTCTTCAGACTGCACCACAGAACAGGCATACATTTAGAGAACGTGTCACATATGACAAAGTATTTGCTTGCGTCACAAACCTGTTGAAACTTGTACAAGTCATTGTTCTTCTCACAGAAGATCTGATCCATGAGCTCATCCCGGAGTCCCTCCAGGAACTTCTCATCCTGCAGGAAGTTTGGAAGCACGCAGCAAGTGAAGGGTTCTGTGTGGAGGACAGCCTGACTCTCTGGTAATAAAAAATTACATTGCTAATTTTTTCTGTGAATCATATGTTTATTTGACATTGATCTGCAACTCAACAAAACTTAAGTCGTTTGTGGATTTGGCAGGTGCAACTGTCGTTGAACTGATTCGAAAATTTAATCACAGCAATAAATATTGTATAATGTACACTGACCCAATCACACAAACGTGTGACTTGCAACAAAAGTTTAACAATGTACGCCTGGCATTAGTTGTCAAGCAATTCAGTCAACATGGCTTCACAAGTGCAGTGATGCACACTGAAAACAGAAGTGATAGGACAAAATGTCCTGAACCTCTGAAATCGATAGGACACAATGTCCTGACTCCACAAAAACAATAGGACATTCTACCATGAAAGATGCTCATTGATTTTAATTGCACTTTGAGACTTGAACAGTAGTAGTAAATAGTTCATCATACAGCGTGCAATTCAGTGAAGTTATAAAGAACAATACTAATAAAAATCAATCACTTCAACAAAAAGTTAAATATCACGATACAACATTAGCAATTGATTTAAATGAAAGGTGATATGTAAAGGAACCAAAAACTGTTTATTTTATTAATTTATAGGTTTATTAGATGCAAAGATATTGCCATTTTAATATGGTAAACATAAAAAACAAATGTATGTTGTATCTCGTGTACGGGCAAGTTTTTATGGCTTCTTTCAATAAATGTATGATTAAAATGGCATAACTTTTTTATTTGTACATATATTTTAAGAATTGTTTGAGTAGGTGTGCGTGCGTGCGTGCGTGCGTGCGTGCGTGCACATGCATGGGTATGTTTAAACATATGCTTCGCATGTCATGTGAAGCCCCTGTACAGCTGCATTGACGAATATTTCACATCCGCTGATGTTGCTGGCTGGCAAGGGTGTCCACGAACAACATTCCCAACTGCCCTCGACTAAGAACTGCAGGAAGTCAACAAGCGTATTTGAAACCAGCAAGATCTAGATTGGCTGAGATGACATAACAGAAATCAATGGAAGAACTGGTATACAGAAGAACTTAAGCCAAAACATCTTGAAAGTGCTTAGTAGCGGAAGTATTTCGAGCACGCCACCTGATGGATAGTGACTGCACTAATAGAATGCCCCTTGTTGGACAGTTTTGGCGCTAGTAGCACCCCAGTGGGTAGTGAAAAAAAAGTTGTTCTCACTGTCTGCAGTGATAAAAAGATAGGACACATGACCGCTCCGACAATAATTTTATCAGACAAATGACCTGATCAAGGCCACATCGATAGGACATTTTCAAGTTTAATCAGTCTACGTCCGATGTCCGAGCCCAACGTGCATCACTGCAAGTGTCAAACAACTGATGCCAACTAACTATTTTGACATGATAAGTTACATAACTGACCCAAGAACTATACCTACAATCACCAACTCTTGCTTTATGTCACTGCAATCACCATGCTTCCACATTCTGAATCACACAGCTCAGTTTCCTTACAGCTACAGCAATGTTCAGCCATTACAAGTGTTCCAGTAGACTCATTACTAAGACCACAACTTACCATGCTGCAGTGGCTTCTGCTGACTGAATGCTGCCTTCATCTGTGCCTTGAAGTCTTCCTGTTGATAGCAGTCGCTGATGAGGGCATGGTGTGCTAGGCGAGTCTTCGTCTTCTTACCACCCTTTCTTTTGCCACATTTCTCATCACTTTTATGTAAGCTCATTGTAGATGCAGTCTTAACTGCAACAAGAAAACATTTCACAGTTCTTGTCAGAATCTAATTTCTGATAATGTCTAGATGTAATCTGCAATAGGCTAAAATAATCCCCAAAATAATGGAAAAGAAGACAAATCACAAAACTACAAAACATTATTTATATTATCATAAAATATAACTTCATAAAATGTCTCTATTTATATATGGCAACCTCGCATTCTGTTACACTGACCAATGTTGCAAAAAGGTGGACATAATATAGCCATCACAAAACTTGCCAAGTCATAATTTCTCAGAGGAAGGCTTCTAAGAAACTTGACATAGAATGAAATCAACAGACTGACTCCAGAAATGTTGGATGATCAATTGACCATAGATGATGATATACTACACGACAGACACCATATCAGTCTGAGCTTGTTATCACACAAGTTTCTTGGATGAGTTTATTGGTGGAACTGCAACAGCCCCATCAGATGAGCCCCATATAGTCACACGTTTTATTTAAAGTTGTTTGAACTTTGATACTTTTGACCCGAGTTGTGTCAAATCTTGGAGACATTATTTTCTTACACGTATTCATGCACATTCTTTGACTTTATATGAAGATTAAATACACATATCGGTTTGATAAGTAAGCATTTATAAAAAATAAAACTTCACCAGATTTGCTACATGCACTGCATCATGATTTTGACAAAACATCTGTCATTAGGTTCATAAGCCTTGCAAAGAGGGACAACTGGCAACTGAAAGATGAAGTCACTTGGGGAAGGAACTATTTACTTTCCTACTCATCATGCTGTCAGTCACTATGCGACAAAGACTGCTTTCATTTCTTGACCGCCGCACTCCATTTAGTTCTCTGCTGTGAGAGTGATGTCCATGAGTCGGTCTTTGTGTCTCTCAGCTTGAGGTTTCTCTTGATGGTATCCTTGAACCGGAGACGAGGGCGTCCTCTGTCTGTGACCAGAAGGCAATTGAGAGTAGAGGATCTGCTTCGGTAGCCTGTCTGATGACATCCTCATGAGGTGTCCAGTCCACAGGAGATTCTTTTTGATCAGAAGATCTTCCATAGAGGGCAGCCCTATCCGACCGAGTATTTCCTTGTTTGTCACTTTGTCCTTCCAGGTTAGCCTCATGATCGAACGCAGATGTCGCATCATGAAGGCATGCAGCTTTTTCACCTGTCGTCTGTACACTGTCCAGGCCTCGGCTCCATATAGTAAGGTGGATAGCACAATTGCGCGGTAGATCTTGCCTTTGACCCGCGTGGACACATGGAGGTTGTTCCAGAGTCTCTGGCGTAATCGGCCGACAGATGCGCTAGCCTTGGCCATCCTCCTCTGTATTTCAGCATCAATGCGTCCATCACTTGATATAGTGCTTCCGAGGTAGGTGAATTCCAGAACAGAGTTCAGCTTGTTTCCATCAACCATGATATCCTCCTCTCGGGTTCTTGTAGAGTTGGGTTGGTACAGCACTTCCGTCTTCTTGATGTTAATCTTCAGGCCGAACTTCTTTGATGCATCGGAGAAAGCATCCACTATTCTCTGGATCTCTTCAGCAGAGTGGGCAACCAGTGCACTGTCATCTGCGTATAGCAGCTCTCTCACAAGTATCTGGGTAGTCTTGGTCTTCGCTCTGAAGTGTGCGACGTTGAATAGGTCAGCGCTCTGTCTAGACTGTATATAGACGCCTTCTCCCATGCCTCGGAAAGCCTCGACGAGCATTGCTGATAGGAAGATGGAGAAGAGCGTGGGGGCCAGTACACAGCCTTGCTTGACACCACAATTTCCTACTAGCGACAATGTTAATGGTTTTTGCACTTTTTTTAGAATTCGGGCCCACCTCATTTTCACCACCACTATAAAGAAATTCTTCTGATTCTGTTTGTTTTCTGGGCTCTTAATCTATGGGGGAATGAGGGACGGGGGGTTGAAGATACTAGATGTGCATGGTTGCAATAAGCTTTAAAGCTGCTTGGGGGTTTTTTAAATCTCCTTTTCCAACACTTCAATGTACATTCGATTTACTTCAAGCACCAATGCTGTCATGATGAAATAATATATCGACTACAAAACTGCTAACACAGCTTCAGTCATTTTTGAGGATAGATAAAAATATAAAATAGGAATCTTGGGGTGTTGTCAAGCATTTGTTACAAAACTTGAAACAATTACTTATTTATTTAATATCGCTCGTGAAAAGAATGAATTACTACCCCTCACCAAACCCCCACACCTATCTGCACACTCAAGCACTGATGCAATGCGTTTTTTACATGCATAATGTTTAATAATTGACACATTTCACAATTAAGTCAATGAATATACATGTCTATGCATTGTGCCTAGTTGCTGCACATGTGGTATCTTTATATGCACTGGCTATTCGCAGAGCAGCTCTGCGAATAACACCCAAACTTGTTCTTATTCGCAGAGCAGAAATCAACCAATCACTGTGCACCATTTTCTTGCACATGTGCAGAATGCAGTTAGAGCATCGTGGTCTTTCATTCACACTGGGGTTTTCAGACAATGCTTGCCTCGGTTCTAGGCACGACGTGTTTTATTGCTTTTTTGAACATGTGTATATATGCTATGATTTAACAATGGAGCCTCTTCTTTTGCAAGAAGGCGCTACCTTCGACACATGGAAATCTTTCCAGACTACACTAGACGAATATTCGAAGGCTTGCCACATTCAATTCTGTTGTGTCAATTCAAGGACTGTTGTGACTGTGAACAAGTTGCTGACATAACACTAAAATTAAATATGCTTACATTAATAAAACACTGACCTGGCTGTTCACTACATTGTTGCCTTGTGTTCATTCATATCTATATACCATATGTGTAGTGTAATATAATACTATTCCCTATACCACAATGTGGCAGGGGTGCCAACCTCCCTCTATATAATGCTAAAAAAAGTATGGTTCACGTAACAGAAAATAAAAAATGCAGAATGACTGCCATACTTTTAGACTAGCGTAGGTTTAAAGGTACGTCTCCGTAATTAGTCCTCCCACAATAACTTGCCGTACTTCACAGAGCTACTCTGTGAATAAAATTACAATTTGGTGTAATTATTCGCATAGCTGCTCTGCAAATTAGACCAATTGTTGCCATAATTCGCAGAGCTGCTCTGCGAATAAGAAAAGTTTTGGCCATTATTCGCAGAGGTGCTTTGCAAATAAGAAACATTTTGGCCGTTATTCGCACGACTGCTCTACGAATAGTCTCTGCCATGATGCCATCTTTATAATAGTGAATTAGATGTGGGCCCAGATTCTAAACAAGTGCCAAGCCCCAATAATCATTAAAAACATTGCCCTTGGGCTAAGCCTTAGCCCAGCCCCAGGTGAAACTGCCGAAAGTGTTTATTGATGTTCACAAATTTGTATGTTCTGCAAATTAATTACGTTTATTTTAATATATATTCTTTCATCATCGCAATCAAGTCCCCATGGTCAGCGCAAGGAAATCTACACTGACTACAGTCACTGACATGTGCATGTGAATTATTCTTTGCTATGAACTCGGAAGTAAATTAATAATCCGTCTCTCGTAGTGATCTAGACGGTGTAGCGATTTTAATTGCACTATTTTTTTCTGAATTTATTATTTCCAACATTTATATGCACCTTTTTCATGCGCACCACACTCTTTTCATGTTAGCGCCAGAAGGGGCTGTTTGGATGAAGCAAACCAAAGACCAAAGGCAAAGTGACCAGGCCCAGGCCAGGGCAACCGCAGTGATTACTGTTGCAGTGTTGGCCGAGGGACAGATTCTCACGACATTACGCATGATTTATGTTTCAGTCTCTTCGCGACAGCACTGTATACTGGTAATACCTGATTTGTCAAGTCTAATGTGGCTTTATTCTTAATGACACGGACCGGCGTCCATACGAAAACTTGCTAGCAAAGCCTCATAATTCTTATACCCTCGTGCTGAAGAAAAACGGAAGCAGTTTGGCCTCGGTTACGGGCAAACTCCCTACCAGTGGCGCCACATAAAGTCGCGATTTCACAACAAAGGGGTATTAGCTTTGTGCATTAAAAAAACCGAGGTATGTAATTTTCACGAGTTTCACACACCATCTGTGTTAATAGAGGACACACGTACTATTTTAAAGAAAATCGTAGGATAAATTTAGCAGGAATCTAAAGAAACGTTATAATGGCGGCCTATGGGAAAATCAGATGTGGTCTTGCCCCGTAAGGGGGGCCATGTCGGCTAGTTCTGAGGTTATCCGCTGGTCGGCTAAGCGTGCATGTGGGCCAAAAATTTTCACCCATAAAATGACTCGTAGTAATAGATTCAGTCAGCTACTGCCACGTTTGATCGTAATTGATCTAGACGGATTTAGACAGTAATAAAACATATTTTACTATATTTACTATATTACCTTATAGGTTACAGTGTTATAATGGGATGACTCACTTGGAAAGTTGGGATGCACTTTCTAGGTAACATTTTAATAATACAAGTGAAAAACAATAACAATTTGACAAAGATTATAATTTATTCACATATTTTAATAAAATTACTTACATTCACTTAATAGTAAACATACACTACTTTCTTCCAGGAAAGCCAGTAGAAATATCTTTCTTTGGAAAGATTACAAAAGATGCAGTGCGTGATATATATCCTACTGTAGTGAAGGAACATTTTAATCCCATAGTCAGTGTCTCTGTTGAATCATGCAGTGCCAGTGGCTTCCTTGAAGCAACACATTAGCAATACACTCTGTAGATATTATTACAATATTTAAACTAGCCATATGTCAGAATGTCTGTCGAGTCGAAGACAGCTGTCACAAAATGTTCACACGTTTTAACAGAATAAAATCATATACTGTATTATCAAGTTAATAAATTAAGTTTAGTCAAGCCCAACACGTTTGTCCCCAAAAAAACTGGCTGTGCAGTTGAGGTAAAAAAAAACTTGGGCATACGACCACACAAAGTAACAAGAACTTAAGTATTATAAGTAACATATTATTAATTCAGTCACTGTCATGCTATCTATTAACATCCCCAGTTGTGTGCTGATGTGTTATGCTATTTGAGAGTCCTCTATTGTAACAATCAGCACATTCAGCAGTACTGTATATGCATAAATGTGATCATTTTAAATAAAAGGCCTGAGACGTGTTGGCCACAATGATCACTGGTTCTCCAGACTGATATGTACATTTCCCAGGACTCATGGATATTATTGCTTATTAGATGTCCTGATAAATAATCTGTAAAATTATATTTAACAGACTAATATGTTCACATGAATTACATGGTTTTGTGCCAATGGTTCACCAATTATCAGACTTACTGGCATCTTCAGAAACAAATCAAGCTAACTGTACTTTCCTGCAAATTATGTTTGCTTTGAAGAACCTATCTGGTTGGTTGGCCAAACTGTATAGTATTTAGCTAATGCTATCTAGTAGCATCACATAGACTGGCCACAGTTGACTTTTGGCTAGCCCTGTCCAGTAGCTCAATGTGGTTAGTCACAGTTGATGTTTGGCTAGCCCTGTCCAGTAGCTCGACGTGGCTTGGCCGCAGTTGACCTTTGGCTAGCCCTGACCAGTAGCTCAATGTGGCTTGACCACAGCCGACCTTTGGCTAGCCCTGTCCAGTAGCTCAAAGTTGCATCTGCTCCACCCTTGACCATCGGCAGCAGCTTGACATGGCTACCTGTAGCAGGCCTCAACCTTGACATGGCTGCCTGTAGCAGGCCTCATCCTTGACATGGCTACCTGTAGCAGGCCTCATCCTTGACATGGCTACCTGTAGTAGGCCTCATCCTTGACATGGCTACCTGTAGCAGGCCTCATCCTTGACATGGCTACCTGTAGCAGGCCTCAACCTTGACATGGCTGCCTGTAGCAGGCCTCATCCTTGACATGGCTACCTGTAGCAGGCCTCAACCTTGACATGGCTGCCTGTAGCAGGCCTCATCCTTGACATGGCTACCTGTAGCAGGCCTCATCCTTGACATGGCTGCCTGTAGCAGGCCTCATCCTTGACATGGCTGTCTGACATGGCTGCCTGTAGCAGGCCTCATCCTTGACATGGCTGTCTGACATGGTTGCCTGTAGCAGGCCTCATCCTCACCGCACTGACAGTCGTTGTTCAAGCCACCCACTTCATGCACCTAAAACATACCGTCCATTCCCACTGAAGGTTATTGTTCAAGCCACCCACTTCTTGCACGCAAACTACTTCATCAACGCCAGACTGATGGTTATTGTTCAAGCCAACCGCTTCGTGCACCTAAACTACATCACCAACCGCTTCATGCATGGCTATGGCTGTGGAGGGGGTCTTAGACCCCCTGTGTCCATGACAAATATTACGGTAAAGGAACACGTATATAGGCCTACACCGGAACTAGTGTCAGTGTAAAGACTGAAGTATTAGCAGAAGGCTAATTTTAACTTTTATGTAAGTAGAACGGCACATGTGGTGGTCAACTTTGTGCCCCCCCCCCGGTTCTTAAGTAGAATGACATGACTACGACTGACTGAGACCCCCTGCCAACAAGCCTAGATCCGCCCCGGTTACTGCACAAGCCCACCT
This sequence comes from Lamellibrachia columna, assembly GCA_963662155.1. Lineage (NCBI taxonomy): Eukaryota > Metazoa > Annelida > Polychaeta > Sabellida > Siboglinidae > Lamellibrachia > Lamellibrachia columna. The sequence goes on from OY759265.1 coordinate 30,956,090, forward strand.
TCATGCACCTACAACATAACATCCATTCCACACTGATGGTTATTGTTCAAGCCACCCACTTCATGCACCTACAACATAACATCCATTCCACACTGATGGTTATTGTTCAAGCCACCCACTTCATGCACCTACAACATAACATCCATTCCACACTGATGGTTATTGTTCAAGCCACCCACTTCATGCACCTACAACACAACATCCATTCCACACTGATGGCTATTGTTTAAGTCACTCACTTCATGCACCTAAAATGCTTCACCTATGCCATACTGAAGGTTGTTATTCAGAGCTGTCAAGTTAAGTATCTGTCCATAGTGAAGTCCAAGTGAAGTCTCAAGTACATTTTATACATGTAGGCCTCAACATTCAGCTAAGTGGTAGTGTCACTCGTAGTCATGCTACTGTCTGCTGTCAGCAAATCGGCATCGATTGAAATTTAGGTGAGGTGTAACGACAGAATTTTGTTTTTATTAAGTCCTTGTTCAGGTCTTGAATTGGATTCTCAAGTCTTTGTCTGACAAATGCTTGAGTCTCAAGTCAAGTCTTGTAAAAGTGTGCCACATGCATGTTCCAGGATGACATATCACGTCATTGTGATGAAGCACAGATCAAGTTGTCATTGTGACAGAGCAGCAGCAATGTGAACAGCAGTATCTCACCTGGTGTCTTGGTGTGTGCCGAGACAGCGGGTGCTGCAATATCTTGTTCCACACTGAATACACGTGTAGTTGGACACCCAAGTAAACACTAGTCAAGGAGCATCTCTCCGAGTCAACATTCGTATCAACATTTATACTAGATTTATGTTCAACAAATAACTAATTTCTGTCTGGATTAACTGGTATAGTTAGTGTTATCAAGTTCCACATGGTCAGCCTGAATGGGTTTGCATGGCTTTGCTGACTGAAACCATAATTTTTTTTATATTTTGGTTTATGATATATTTAATATCTACAACATATAGAAAACCTGACACATTTGTTATTTTCACCACAAATGAATATTTTTGAGAGGATATCCACAGATGCCACAGAAGTGTCTCCTTGGCATGCGTGATGAAGGCACGCATGCAGTCAGGTAGTTTGGTCCATTCTTCACGTCCAGCTCCTAGAAATTCACATAAAAAATGAACATTACACATAAAGTAACTGCCATTTACTGAAGCCAAAAGTAACTTAAAACAACAACATATGTTATGTGTGTTTAAAAGTTATTCTTTTACACTCATTCAATTTATGTGCATATGCAAAATTTGGAGGAAATCAGAGTAGTGGTGACCAATGAATGGTTATAGAATAACAGAACAAGTCTGAAAGAATTACTTACTAAAAGAATAATTTTGCAAAGCTATCCAATACTTACTTCCTCTTCAAGCAGAGCTGCAAAGTTCTTCTTGAACCTCAGCTTGAAGGCATCAGTACTCAATTTCTTCTTCTTCCGAGCTAAAACACATACATATTACTTTTTTCTTGTTAGCCATTCCACATCATATAAAAATATTATATATTAAAATATAAAATCAGAAATACCACAATGACTATACAAGTCATGTCTATGAACAGGCCTGTCCCAGATGTAGTGTTTACAAATTTTAATAAATAATAATAATTATGGATTAAAACGAATTAGGTGATAAAAACCATGATCCCATGCCTGAATTACATATATCAAAAGCAATTTGAAAGCAAAGCATTACTCTCAACGTCATGTTACACTCACTGGAATGTGATGATATGGTCGTCTCTTCAAACTTTGGTGCTTTTTTACTCATCTTCAGATCCGAATGTGGATCATCCTGGAAGTTGTCTGCTTCCAGTGCATGAAGAGCTCGTCGCTGTCGTATCCGGCGTGTAGCTGAGTCCAGCACTCGCATCTGTTGCACATCTTTGATTCGTCCTTAGCACAACAACATTCAATGAGTAACATTAAAAAAGCATAGGAATTTCCATATCAGACTATCAAACTAATACATGATTTTTCAGCATCATATGTTTAAATGTAGTGCTGAATTTTAACTTTTTCCAGCATCACACACACAAACGCACAGGCACGCGCACACAAGGGTAAAGGTACATTCTTATATATTGTGGTATCCGGTCATTGGGACTGCTTAAGGCACTTTACACTTCACCTCCTGGCAGACCTGTTCATTCCAGTGCCATCTCGACTTCTCTAGGAATCATGCAGCCTAGCTGCAATTACTGAGTGAAGTCTATTAGACAACATATACAGGCACTCACACACACCATTGTGTTTAACCATTCTTCACATAAGTCACCCTCACATCCAAGAAATCAAAGGAGTCTGCAATTTGGAGTAATGCTAACTTCTTTTGTGTTAGCTCTAATAGCATATAAAGACAATCAATGCCATGTACAGTTTACACTGCATGCAATGGTCCTTTGAAGCCAACCAGCCAACTATAGTCAGAGTTCACGTATCATCCGTCACTGGGGATGGAGATCGCAGCCCGCTGCACCAAGAACGGTTCACGTAACAGGAAATCAAAAAGCATGTGCAGAATGATTGCCATACTTTTAGACTAGCATAGATTTAAAAGTACGCCTTCGTAATGAGTTCTCCCACAACACAATTCGCAGAATAACTTGCCGTAATTCGCAGAGCTGCTCTGCAAATAAGATTACGATGCTCTGCGACTAAGAATACCTATTGGCAGTATTGCCGTAATTCGCAGAGCTGCTCTGCGAATAAAAATACAATTTGTCGTAATTCGCAGAGTTGTTCTACAAATAAGGCCAATTGTTGCCGTGATTCGCAGAGCTGCTCTGCCTCTGGCCTCTGCGAATAAGAGATTTTTGTACTATAATTTGCAGAGCTGCTCTGCGAACAAGAAACATTTTGGCCAATAGTCTCTGCCATTACATTAACTGATTCCAATACTGCAGCCACACACCCACGACATGTCATCTATTATCGCTCATTCATTGATCAGACATCGCCCCATATATTTTAGGTTACACGTAAAACCCCACAATTTAGACAAATTCAACGAACAAAAAAAATACCGCTACGAACCTGATTCTCGTTTCTCTGTCATTTTATGTTGACAAAGTTGTACGAATATTTACGTTACCAAACTGCCAAACAAATTGCAATACAAATCGTACACAAGCTAGCAATGCCTGAGCTCGTTAGGTGGCGGTAATAGTGCTGTGATCGGCTAGTTGACCAAAACGTTTACCCGCAGAGGCCCATTTATATGGGGTGCCTATTACAGTCCATGGCAGCTGACATTGACTACCTATAATAAAAGTGTGCACATGCCTGTAAAGCTGAATAAACGTACTTTACTCTCATATACATCGTGTTTTATTTCTTTAAGTGAACATATTTTTTTATTTGGGGTGAAAATTTCATGATTCTCGCAAATCCGGGATTCACCTTGATTCACGAAAAAAAAACATTGTATGTCTTACATTGATCATTTATTAACACTACTAAACAATATTTGGGTTGGATAGCTCTGACTAGTAACGTACATCACTCCTAAAAGTGATGCCCCTACGTGCGACGGTGTCAACAATTCATTGCATTTTTAGGCCGCTAGATGGCGCCGCCCATGCAGTGATAAATTTCTACTGCATAAATAATGATATATGGCATTCATTTTTAATACTTAGCGTCCGCTAAAGGGTGAACTTTGATTTACAAACATGAATACTCGTAAATTCTGCATTTTATTGATATAATTCCATAGTCTAGGATGCTTAAAATTGAAAAAGGCGCCGCCTAGCGAGCATGTTGCAAACCGATACTTTATCATGTTGTCACAGTGAGCATTTCAAATTAGCTGGTTTAATTGATTAATTACGTGTTTCATAAACACTGTCCTTTGATCCATGCAATCTAATATATGACCTGGTGGCAACATTCGGAAGACAACTTGTTTGGTTATACTCAACAATGTATATCTTACTTTTGTGAATCATAAAATACCTAAAATATTTTTTCAAGTAGATCTTATAATTTTTATTTTTTGCATGGTACATAATGTTGTATAAATGGTCAAATGTCTCCAGCAGTTGTTTATTTGTTGTTAACCTACTTAGCATTACTTATATGGGCACCTTGTAAACAATACATTTTCATTACATATTACCTAGTGTTCAATAAATATTATATATAATATAATACTTAGGCTCACAACTATTGTACATATTCAAAGGTATTTCATCACATTAACATGCATCACACACTGTGTGTATACATTTTATTTCCCATGTAACCATTCATGATACAACTTCATCTTCGTCATCGTCATTGTTGACATTTTAATCACTCAAACATTTTACTTATTTAACTTATTATTTATTTAATTTGTTTATTTAACTTATCTGATTAACTTATATATTTATCTAACGTATCAACTTAATTTTAGTTGTTTATTTTAACTTTTTATTTATTTTTTTATTTAATGTATTTATTTAACTTCTGGACATAACTAATTCATTTAAATTATTTATTGAACTTTTTATTTAACTTATGTTTACCTGTCTTTTAACCACATTTTATGTTAGCTCTTAAATTTATTTTAAATTATTTAGCATTATCTTGTCAGCGCCTTTGAGCAGGTTTTTAACCCGGATACATGGTGCATTATAAATGTATGATGAAAATAATAAAATAAAAAATCATCATCATCATGTGGTGCCATCTCCTCTCGGAAGGTCAGCTATCACAGACAGCTACTCATATCTGCATTGTGTCATGCCGTTGTCTCTCCGTGTGGCTCTTGGTCTTCGTCAGCCTTTTAGTCTTACCGTCAACCATTTTCTCAAATATTTCCCTTTCATTTCCTTCTTGTCTGACGATGTGACTAAAACCACTTCAGGTGCAGCTATTAAAGACACAACAGCACATACAACACACATGTTTGTATAGCATATGAACAAATAATTATTCAGTGCTTATAGTACCATATTCAAGTCTATAACACGGTCCTATATAATGTGGCCAAATTTGTCACCTTTTTCAATGTTTGTAACTCTGCTGCAGGCAAAATAATGAATCTACAGTTATATGTCGACCAATAATAGGTTGACAAAATGTAGCAGTTTAACAATATATAAAAAAGTGCATTAAAATTAATATTAGTCTATTTTTTGATTAAAATAGAAAAAAAACATGTTTTGAAAACGTTGACGGGGGTGTCTTTAAAGTGCTCTAACACGAACACTAATTAACATACGCCATACAACAGATACCATGATGGATCTTAATAACATACCTTTCCAATGATGTAAAACACATTGCAATAATTTAATTATCTTAAAATGGTCCAGCATAGCTACACAAGCGATTCGTACCCAGCACGATTAACTTACTTTGACTTATACCTTTGTACTCTGTGTGGAGCATAGGTCGACCACAAGCTTCCTCCACTTGGTCCTATCTCGGGATATAACTTCCAGCTGACCCCAGGAGCGTCCCAACGTCCGCCCTTCATTCTCCACAGAACTTCTCCAGGTGGAGCGATGTCTTCTTCTCTTCCGTTTCTCTTGTGGGTCACATGGCGTACCACGCTGGACGTTGGTTTTCGCAGGGTGTGGTCTATAGACCTGTGGTAGTCACTGGTCAGTGATGCGTATCGTTATGCATGATTGGACATCAAGTGCCCACTGCAGTCTATTGCACTAGTACATTATACCCGTAGCCTGCCACACGAATGGGTCGACAGTGAACACTGTGTGCTGATGACATTACATTGAGGTACAAGATACATTACTATACGCACATTTCACTGTCAATGCTGTTTAGCTTAGTTAGCTAGTATTTAGTATTCATGTTATTTTGTTACTCCTTTCAGAGTGCAACAGTTGATCATTTCCTGATTAAAGACAACTGTCATCTGAAGGAGAGTGGTTTTCTTCATGATCAACTGCACGTCATTTGCGGCAACGAGTGCAACCCGCGTCATCCCTTGAGCTGAGCATGGCGACCATAGACATCCAGTGTGTCGTGCCGGGCTGTGGCTTCTCGACTGGACAGAAACCCCAAGAAGTAGCGATCGCGCTCTTGGGCAACCACAACTCTGTCCATCTCGTCCAGCAGGCCTACACCGGACCAGCTGCTGCATGCCGAGGGCCGAAATTGGACCGGCCCCGGGTCGATGTGGGAGTCTCAGAGGAACAATGGAATGTTTTTTCACGCCGATGGGTCGCGTTTGCCCTGGGATCGGGCATCGATCCCCACAACTCCTCCTCCCAGCTATTCCAGTGTGCGGCCGATGAACTCGGGAATGGACTACTAAAATCGGACCCTGGCATTATCGTGAAGCCCACAGATGAGCTGATGGCTGCAATGAAAGCCATGGCGGTGATAACTGTCGCCACCGGCGTCAACCGGGCTGAGCTGGTTCTCCTCCGCCAAGAGCATGAAGAATCTTTCCGGTCGTTTGCAGCCCGTGTACGCGGTAAGGCCGAAACTTGCGCCTACTCCGTCCAATGTGCCTGCCCGGTTCCAACCGCTGTCGACTTCACAGAAATAATCGTCAGGGACGTCCTCATCGCCGGGATCGCCGACATGGATATTCGCCGTGAAATCCTCGGGGCAGACAAAATACTCGAGCGCACCGTGAACGATGTCATTACCCTAGTTGAGGGAAAAGAGATGGCGCGAAACGCCCTTCCTTCATCGGCTGCTGGCATCTCGTCTTTCAAAAGAATCACAACGACCTCGGTACCCGCGCCCGTATCTTCCCAGCCGGGACGTGGTCAGACCGCGATCTGCCCCGATTGCAAGACGGTATTCGCTCTGTTCTCTGAGGGCGCAAGAGGATGGGACACCAAACCACACCGCGTCTGTCTCGCCTGCTACCGAGCACGCCGCGGAAGGCGCCCGAGCGAGCGACCACGCAACCGCAGCATGCAGCCGCCACAGCCGGAAGTTGCTACCACGCTCACCCAAGTGTCGGCCTTTACTAGTGCTCCATGCCAGCATCGCCGTCGTCGACGTCGGCGACCCGCCAACGAGCCACCCGCGCAATCATCTGTGAAATTGTCGCACCACATCTGGTCTAAAGGCGAGTGGCGAAAGACGCGGTTCCTCGACCACCCGACACTCCAGGTGCAGGTCTCCGTGACACCATCAGACTACCTCGCCTTCGGACGCCCATGCCCCACAACCAACCCGTCAATCATCACGGCCATAGCCGATACCGGCGCGCAATCATGCCTATGGTCGATGTCAGGGTTCCTGGCTGCTGGATTCTCTGCAGTAGACCTCTTGTCTGTGTCTGTTGACTTGACCGCGGCCAACAAGACGCGTATTGAAATCACTGGGGCCGTGGTTCTCCGCCTCAGCGCATCGTCTTCTGCTAATGATCGACAGTCCTGCGCGACAATGGTGTATGTGAGCCCAGCCGCGCACGGGTTCTACCTCAGCTGCGAGGCCATGGTGGACCTTGGCATCGTTCCTGTCGACTTCCCCTCGATCGGCCCGTTACCGCGCATTCCAGCTTCTGCACCCTCCATCGACGGACCTCCTGGCCCCCGCAATCAACAGGACTGTGGACTCCGTGCCAGTAACGCTGGGTGCGTATCGGCCCTTGCTGAGAGCGACGGACCCTGCTCATGCCCTCCACGCACTATAGTCCCCAATCGTCCAACCGTGCTTCCCTTCGATTGCACGGAGGCAAATAACGCAAAGATGAAGGCATGACTACTCCAGGAATTTGCATCGTCAACATTCAACACATGCCCTCACCGCCCCCTACCCTGCATGGCAGGGCCCCCAGTGGAGATCCATCTCAAGGAAGGTGCAACTCCTAAGGCGGTGCACACCCCGGCCTTGATCCCTGTGCATTGGCAGGAGCGCGTACACCAGGATCTCCTGCGTGACGAGGCCCTTGGCGTCATCGAACGTGTGCCACATGGTGAAGCTGTGACATGGTGTCACCGAATGGTGGTCACCCGGAAACAGAACGGCTCCCCACGAAGGACTGTCGACCTTTCCCCACTGAACAAGCATTGTGCACGCGAAACATTCTCCAGTGAATCTCCATTCCATCTGGCGAGACGCGTGCCCGGCGAATCCTGGAAAACCGTAACGGATGCTTGGAACGGCTATCATTCTGTTCCCCTCCGATATTCGGACAGGCACCTGACGACGTTCATCACCCCTTTCGGCAGATGGCGATACACTCGTGCACCACAAGGCTTCCTATCATCTGGGGACGGGTACAACCGCCGTTTTGATGAGATCATTGCCAACTTCCAGCACAAGGAGCGATGCATCGATGACACCGTTCACTGGGATGTTGAGCTGCAGAATCATTGGTGGAGGACCATAGATTACCTCATCCTCGTCGGCAGAGCAGGGGTAGTCCTCAACCCGGACAAATTCCAGTTCGCACAACGTACCGTAGACTTCGCCGGATAGCGCATCTCCAACGCTACGATTGAGCCACTCCCGAAATATCTGGACGCTATCCGGGATTTCCCGACACCAACATCCACGACCTACGTCCGGTCCTGGTTCGGTTTGGTTAACCAAGTGACGAACTATGCTCAACTCCGGGATATCATGAGACCATTCAAGCCATTCTTAAGCCCAAAGACACCCTTCCGTTGGTCAGTAGACCTGGAGAGCGCATTCCAAGCCTCAAAGTCGAGCATTATCGAGGCAATCAGATACGGTGTCGAGATCTTCGACCTACGAAGACGGACGTGCCTTCGACCCGATTGGTCGAAGCTCGGGATCGGTTATTTCCTTAGTCAAAAACATTGTGATTGTGCAACGACCTTGCCGGGGTGTTGCGACGATGGATGGAAGATAACCTTGGCGGGCTCCCGTTTCCTTACCCCTACCGAGCAACGCTACGCGCCAATAGAGGGCGAGGCCTTGGCTGTTGCATGGGGCCTAGAACAGTCACGCTACTTAACACAGGGCTGCGATGACCTTGTCGTCGTCACTGATCACAAGCCTCTGGTCAAGATCCTTGGCGACCGAACACTCGACGAAATTAATCCTATACCAGGATCGGGTGGTAATTCCTCCCTCCCTTCGCAACGAGGTACTTCGCACTCTCCATTCTGCCCACCAGGGAGTGTCATCGATGGAATCCCGTGCCCGTTCGATCGTATTCTGGCCGGGCATATCCACCGCCATTCAGGAGACCCGAGATAGATGTCGCTCATGCAACAAAACAGCACCGTCACAAGCTGCGACTCCCCCAGCGGCGCTTGACACGCCGTCGACTCCGTTTGAGTCAGTTTTCGCGGACTTCTGCGATTACGGCGGATGTCATTATCTCGTCGTTGGTGACCGTCTGTCGGGTTGGGTGGACATCTACAAAACGCCCCCGGGTACACCCTACTCCGAAGCTACTGGCCTCATTGCCTGTCTTCGCCAGATGTTCGCCACTTTCGGCGTCCCTGAAATCCTGTCAAGTGATGGGGGCCCTGAATTCACAGCTTCCGAAACCTCCAACTTCCTGTCGCGATGGGGGGTCCACCATCGCATATCTTCGGTCGCCTTTCCGCAGTCTAACGGCCGGGCTGAAGTAGCGGTCAAGAAGGCTAAGCGCACTCTTATGGATAACATAGGCCCGACCGGCTCGCTAGATAATGATGGGCTGTTACGAGCCATGCTGCAACTCAGGAACACACCCGACCCCGATTGTAACGTATCCCCTACGGAAGTGATATTTGGCAGACCCATCAGAGACGCGTTCTCATTCGTCAACAGGTGCACTAAGTTTGAGAATCCATCCATCCGCCCGATGTGGCGGGAGGCTTGGTCGGCAAAGGAGAATGCTATGCGCGCTCGATTCGCGCGCACCTCTGAGGCCCTAAATGACAACTCGCGGGCCCTACCGCCCCTGGTGATCGGCGCGAGAGTATATGTCCAAAACCAGCGTGGGCCCCATCCGAACAAATGGGACAGATCAGGCGTCGTCGTGGACGTAGGAGACAATGAACAGTATCTGGTCAAGATTGACGGCTCGGGCCGACTCACCCTCCGCAACAGACGGTTCTTAAGGCAATTTGTCCAGCCCTCTACATCTATCGGCGAGCCACTGTCATCTCGGTGTCCCGCGTCAAACGACCTTGCTCTCCAACCACGCCCATACACGATGACCACGCCGGATCAGTATCATGCAGCCACTGCGCCAGAGCTCCATCCACCAGCTACGCCAGCGTCTCCTACTGTATCAAAACCCCAGGCAGCAACAACGCCATCTTCTCCAGCAGCCGCTGCGCCAGAGATTCATCCAGCTACCGCAACTCCTGACGTAGATGCACCTCCAGCAACCTTCGACGGGCCACCTTCATCGCTACCTCGTACTCCCTCTGCACGGCCTCCGGAACAGTCATCGCCTCGAGTCTTGCGCGCACCACGATTGCGTCGACCGCCTCGTCGTTACGAGCCAGTGTCAGGGACGTGGGTGTAAGTCTTTACATTCATAGTTCATGAACGTGGGGGGGGGGATGACGAGATGTAGCAAGTAGCCTACAAGTATATGGCCTATAGACCTGTGGTAGTCACTGGTCAGTGATGTGTATCGTTATGCATGGTTGGACATCAAGTGCCCACTGCAGTCAATTGCACTAGTACATTATACCCGTAGCCTGCCACACGAATGGGTCGACAGTGAACACTGTGTGCTGATGACATTACATTGAGGTACAAGATACATTACTATACGCACATTTCACTGTCAATGCTGTTTAGCTTAGTTAGCTAGTATTTAGTATTCATGTTATTTTGTTACTCCTTTCAGAGTGCAACAGTTGATCATTTCCTGATTAAAGACAACTGTCATCTGAAGGAGAGTGGTTTTCTTCAAATGGTGTAAAGTTGAGTGATTTGCGCCGTTATTTCATAGTCCCCGAAAATGTCAATGAGTGCACTGCCACGCACTGGTTGCAGCAATTATTGGTATACTTACGAGGATATGCGTTTTTTGACGAACATCTTAAAGAACATTTTTACAATGGATCTATATATTGTAGATGAGTAAAAATTATTTCATCGATTGAATGCAAACAAATTGTTAGTATTTTTTGGTGATGTACTTACTATTACAGAACAACGAAAATACGTGTTATTCCTTAAAAGACGCCACTGCACAAAAATGCTACGCATGGCAAGACATATATTCCTGTACTGTAGATCCAAGTACAAGGAAAAACAGGTTTTTTCACCTGATCTAATATATATAGCTATCAGAATAACTAAAGTATTATCAAAATGTTGTGTTCATTTTGAATAAACTGCTATCATAATATATCAAATAATTGTACTAGATTCTGAGTGAACTTATGCCATTTTCTTCCTTACATTACACTATTGTTGTTCTAAAGTTGAATTTAGTTCTCTATCTCCCTGTCTCTCTTGTTGTGTCCCTCCCCATCACACACGCGCATATGCACGCACACTCACCCTCCCTCCCTTCTCCCTCAGGGAATATTAAGAAAATGTACTGTTATGCATTATATTTTCAGAATGGCTACTTACCGAGACACCACTAGTATGAGTACTTATAGGCTCACATTGTTACTAGTTGGGCACAGTTTCGTGCATCGTATGCAACAGCAAGTGTGCTGGAAATACAAACATTGCTATGTTGCTGTACCTGCTGGACCTTACAAACATTGCTGCACTGCTGTGAAAATACAAACATTGCTGTGTTGCTGTACCTGCTGGACCTTACAAACATTGCTGCACTGCTGTGAAAATACAAACATTGTTGCTGTACCTGCTGGACCTTACAAACATTGCTGCACTGCTGTGAAAATACAAACATTGCTGTGTTGCTGTACCTGCTGGACCTTACAAACATTGCTGTGTTGCTGTACCTGCTGGACCTTACAAACATTGCTGTGTTGCTGTACCTGCTGGACCTTACAAACATTGCTGCACTGCTTTGAAAATACAAACATTGCTGTGTTGCTGTACCTGCTGGACCTTACAAACATTGCTGCATTGCTGTGGAATTACAAACATTGCTGTGTTGCTGTATCCGAAGGACTTTACAAAAAATGCTGCACTGCTGTGGAATTACAAACATTGCTATGTTGCTGTATCTGCAGGACTTTACAAACATTGCTGCACTGCTGTGGAATTACAAACATTGCTATGTTGCTGTACCTGCTGGACCTTACAAACATTGCTGCACTGCTGTGGAATCACAAATATTGCTGTACCTGCAATAATTCCTATTCTATATATCTGCAGGACCTTGCGAACATTGTTTCACTGTGCTTGCATGGATTTATGAACATTTATACAATATACCTGCATGAACACCAGTATGAACATCTGAACATTATCTTCCATGAGTTTTAAGACTGTTGCTGCACGGCTGGAATGTTATAATAAATTGTCTTGATAATTGTGTAGTGACATCGTTACATCCATTAATTCCCCATCCATTTACCTGTTATGACATACTAGTTACTATAACTTTCCATAATACAAGGTCAATACAAGGTCACACCGTATTCAAGTTGATGTATTGACAATTTTCACCCCCCAAAAGCTTAACTGATCCGGTATATAATAAATTACAGCTAAATTATTCCATTAATCTTGGTATATAGGTCAAATGTTAAATGTATGTCAACTAATTAGGTTATGTCAAAATAAGTACACTAGGCTACATAGTATTCAAGTTAACAATTTGACCATTTCCATCCACCAAAAGTTAAATAGGCCTATTACCAAATTACTTACAGCTAAACTGCCATTAATCCACGTATATAAGTCAAATGTGTCTCTGTCTGTCCCTGCTCTTTTTCATACTCTCCCTATCTTTCTGACTCGGCACGTATATTATATATTAGGTTTCTGGACATGTCTTCTCTTGGTAAAAGCTGTGCAACGACATCAACGTGGAAACCTGATGCACAGTTTCTTCTAACACTTAATTACATGCTAATGTCACAACACAAATGTTGGATCAGAAATTTGAAGACTGATTATGTGATTTTAGACCTACAGCTGTATATTTAATAAATAGTCATAAGGATAGATGACAGTCAATTTGTTTTTAATTTGTTTCATATAAGCAGCTTTAGAAATCATGAATGGCACAGATGGTACCAGCATAATGCTGTAATATAGAAAAATTATTAATGCATTATGTACATGTATTACCCAGGATACCCAAATTACATCACTGGTTGTTGTACCCTATGGGTAAATCATATTTATTAGGTGTGACATCAGCATTCAACCCAGAAGAATCATACATGGGACAGCACAATGCCCAATGCATGTAAGAAAACTGGGTGGCATAAATGTGAACAAACTAGGACAAAAATCTTAAATTTTTAACTAAAATTTATTTAAATAAAAGTACATGTATCATGTATATTCCTGTCTTGGCAAGTCGATATGTCATTGAGTAGTGGTCAGACACTTGCATCACTAGCAAGGAAATGGTAACCACACCGTCGCTCCCCAGCATCAAAGGTGTGCAAACCAACCAATACTCCTAAGTAATAATAAGGTGTCAGTACAGCTAACCAATTAAGTCAACACATATGCTATCTTAGTCGTGTATTGGCAAGAGACCCACATGGTAGCACACTCACTGATGTAAGAAGTACTAATTTCGATAACCTCTTTCTAATCTTTCACCTTGCAACACATCTGTGTGTTGCTTCCCAAGATGACACATCTTGATCTTTGAATAACACATTTGATTAGAGAAAACATGGTTACTGAGACAGGTTGAATCAAACGTATGATTATTCAATGATTCAAATACATTGATCTCTGCACTGCACACACCTGCAAGACTGCTGTTGAAATGGCACTGGGTTGCCCTGGATCCTGGGGAAGATTGCACAATTTGATCAGTCCTATTGATAAAACTATCCTCAAAATGTGCTGAACAAATGTTGCTAAATTTGGTTGGTTTGAAACCTTCACGCCACAAATTAACCAACCATCGGCGGTGTTGTTCAGGTGCTGTGGTCACATCGGGAAGCCTGAAATGACATAGAGGAGGAATACAATATGAAATGAAAACGAACTGGTGACTGAAAATGAAGGATGAATTGTGATTTGTGTTGTAGGATGGCGACCCTATTCATAGTAGGTCACAGTTACGTAAGGCCAAACACATAGAAATATTAATACTTAAATTATATAATTAATTCAGCATCATGCTATCCAGCGTTTAGAATTATTAATTCATTATAGTATAACATACAATTATCAATCATCACATATTAGACTGGGCTCAGTCCTCAGCCTCAGGCTGAGTCTATGCGATAAAATGCGCTATTGCCATTATTAAAGGGCAAAATAAATAAGTGTGTGAATAAGCAAATTAACACAAAATATTCTTGCAATATAATTGGTAAAATTTATATTAATGTGTATAGTTAGACTGATAAATGGCATCACAAACATTGATTCTTAAACGTAATAGTAGCGTAGCCTAGCCCTAGCCTAGCCTAGGGCAGGCCGTTGGAGTACCCAAAATTGTAAACACTGTCACTGCCCATCACAAAATGCAACATAAAATACAATGTAAGAAAAGTCAGAAAATACTTACGCATGGAATGAGATCCCATGGTCCTTACGTAGTTTTGCAGTAAGCAGTTAATCGATTCTATAGCGATACAGCGTTTAGGTGATCTATCCAAAATGGCGGTTTTGGACTTCCGCAGGCGTCACCTGGCGCCATACAAATGAATACGGCGTGCGCCATCCCGTTATATATAGGTCAGTGACTATTACACATCCTTGTTAATTATTGCCGGCCTTGTCCGCCTTTTACTTGCCCGCCTGTTAGGGTGCGCCAACACAATTCGTAAACAGACGATTTGTATTCAACACGATTCGTACCAGCGTATTTGTAAATGTTGTTCATTTTGTAAATACACATACATTTCATAAGTCAGAATGCAACTGTAATGTCCAAATAGCAATCATGTTAAACATTTCGCGCAAGCTAGGGTTTTACAAATCACACCACTTCCGATCCGCATGTTAGGCCACGCCTCCTCGACATTGACACAGTTGTAATCTCTGAGTTGTAATCATGGCGGGTAGTGGCGGCTACCTGAGCTCGATCGTCTTATTTCTGTGTTTATTTTCCCGCCAGATCGGTAAGTTGCTTCTAGTTTGACGACAGTAGCTTATTACAATGTCTGTTTTGCTATCGTTGTGACTAAGTTGGAATAATTGTTGCAAAGTCACAAGCATACGAACGTTTGTTTTGAAAATCTTGTGACCCAGTTTTCATAGCTTACCTGTACTGTATTACCTGTTGCAAAGGTGTGCAACCATTTAACAATCAACTATGTCAAGTTACATGTTAGTTAGTTGGTCAGATCTAACCAAGTAGCGGTTCTACATTTGACAATGTTCAAACCAGTTGAAGTTCTTCAAATGCACCCATTTATCTTTAAATAAGTTATTATAGTCGGCCTCACAAATCATAAGGACCCGTCAGACAAGTGACCAAGTAGTTTTTTTAAGTATTATAAAGTAGTAGGAACCGCAAAAAAAGAATTTAATATTGAGAATGTCTTAGGCTTAGGCAGTCAATTGATACTAACTAACCCAAGACCAAGTTCCAAGCGAATTTTACAGCGCTGGGTATCGCTGATTAAGTGATTTGCACATTACATTTGTGGCATCTTAAAATTATCTTAAGAGTTGACAGGTGTAACGAATTTAAGACATATGGTAACTTGCTGAGTTATTTCTGTCAACATTTTTAATCACTTCCCTAAAATATGATTTAACAAAATAATTATTGCACAAATTAAATACAAAATCATAATGTCAGTAATTTTAACTTGTCAATGTTAATGTACAGTTTGAAGGAGAATGTTTTCTGTGCTGTTTGATGATTGAGTTACTCCATTAATAGCTGATCACAGCTAAACTGGGAGGTAGTGAATTTAGATATACAGATCACCAGCTCTGTGAGGTGCACTAACTGTTGTGTGTGTTTATGTATGTTAAGAAAGGTTGTACTTTATTTTAGATGCGAAGTGTGTTGTGCCAAAGCATTTCTGGGGAGATTACTACAGCATTGACCGTGGAGACAATATGAATACCCTGTTCAACAAGGATGGCATCAAGACTAAGCACATGGAGGGTGAATGTGTGAACTTTCAGTTCACAGACAACACAACCGATGCTCTCGGTCATTTTGATGCCCAGATCCTCTTCCATAACAAGTCAGTGGAACTCCTAATTCTTTTTTAAAGTGTCATTATATAAAATTGAGTATTTAATATGTGACACACTAATGACAGACATATGACACACTAGTCTAATGACATACATGTGACACAAAGACAGTCATGCGACACACTAATGACAGACAGAATTTGTTATTTAACATAGCAAAATTTGCAATAGCTCATAATTTACTTTTATTATTTGTATGTTAGCCATTTACTTTGATTTGATAATACAATTACGATTTTAAATTTAGTGCACTAAAATATTTGATACAACTGTAATGTCTGTATTCAGGTAATTACATAAATTGTATTACATTTCAATTACGTCTCCTGTATAAGTAAGGGATGCCATTTACATCCTGAGTGTCTCAGTGAATTGATGTTTGCACTGTAGTATAGCTACTCGGGCATGTGCTGGGTTGCCTGGGTGTGTCATAGGGTATGATAGTAGAGCTACTTGGGCATGTGTTGGGTCACCTCAGTGTGTTTTATTAACACTGTTGTCTTTTATATACCAAATACACCTTTTTTATTTATTGCCAGAATCTAAAAATTTCACACATGTCAAAGTCACAATGCATACAACAAGTACACAAAATATAAGAGGAATGTGAATGATACCTCCAGAGATATTATGTTTTGAAAATGTGGAAATTTGTGCTTTTGTCAATTTTGCACTTGCTGGGAGACAAACAAGACATTGAAAAATACCACAGAGACAAATAAAATGTGAAAAATAGAAAGATGATTTTACGTGTGCATATGAAAACAAGTTTCATTCAACTATTTCATTTTGTTTTTATTTGAATGCTTGTAACATAATTTTATTTCCCTGAATTTGACTCATGGAAAAATTCAAAAGGTGACATATGGTGGGCAAATTTTCTTTCGTTCAGATTGTCACTGATTGGTGGAATTAGCATTTCTTTTTAATATAACCTTAATTCTGAATGGATAAGACAAAAACTGACTGAGCATGATGTATATGAAAGAAGCATGGTCTACGAGTGAATTTGTGATTTGACCAAAGGCTCAGCGGGGCTTTTAGAGCCCACGTAACAGCAACACCGGCAGTATGTCACCATCAGTTTTCAGTTGATATATTACACATTATGACCACTACAAAATGGTTAATCTTGTTCTATTAATTAATTAATTTAATTTTATTAATTTCTTGTTCCGTCTACACAAATGGTAGGCACATTTTATAGCTGAGCTCCCCAACTTCAACTTGCAACATTAAATGTAATAATCGCTACAAAATAATAAAACCAATTTATTGAATTGTTTAACTAACCCTAAAAATCATGCACATTTATGCAAATTAGGCATTTTCACATATTTGAAATTTAGAACTAGAAATCTATCAACATGCAAAATTTCATTGATAACAATTGAACACAACTGTTTTTATTACAGTTTTCATATTTCAATTTCTCATATCATAAAATTTAAAACAAGGTATCTGCAATTTGAAATTTTCATTGACATCCCTAATTATATACAGGTTGCCGGTACCAGTGCATGTCTCAATGAATCACAACACAGCTTCATCATAACATGCAAGGATTTTTTTTAATTTAAATCGGATTGTTTTTTTAAATCTGAGTCTTAACATAGGGTACATGATTTTAGACTGGTAGAACATTATATATACCAGTAATATATTTATAATACAGGTTGACTTAAAACAGCAACATAAATGTTACTAATGCACAATCATTCCTCCTTCCAGACATTGCGAAAATACATACAGAACTTATATCATTTGGCTGTGTTCAGTGTTCACAAGTCAACAGCTAGGTGTCTAATGCTGTGTTGGCCAACCACTGTTTTTGAATTGGAAAATCCAATGAACTACTCAGAGTCCAGAGTCCCACTTACAAACCTAGGTTTTTTGCAGGATGCTTTGAGCAGCTCAGTTAAAACCAAAGACTCGGATCAAACACAATTAAAATAGCAAAGCCCTCATAACTGGAGGCACAGGTAATTTTTTAACAACAATGGTGTCCCATGAAAAACATCAAAGTTAGCCAAGTTAATTACATCAAAACAACAGTTAACCAGGGACTATTATATTGCAATTAATTTAAGTGAATTACATCATGATTTAAATCAATATTTGATTTAAATCAAACAATTGCATGCATTACACATACAATTCATCAGAGTGTGGTGTATGGTTACAGCCTAATGACTATTGCAATGATGCTGTGTTGGCAGAAAGGCTGACTGCTACAAGTGTTTTGACCTGCTGTTCCGTACGACAAACATCCTGCAGTACAAAACATGTGAGTAGCAAAATATAATTTTATAATTACTATAAAGTAATTCACTACAAAATAAATATACAGCGAAGGTCTTCTTTCCCTTATATTATGTGGGCGGGGGAGCACATCAGAAATTCTTTTCTGCCCACTCAATAGCATTTCTTGGTCTCTCCCATTCTCTGCTGTTCATGTCTGCCTTTTCTAAATCACAATAGCCTTGAAATGTCCCTTTCAATAAATCTTTATTTATCACTGACATTATTTTGTCACTGACATTATCTAAAGCAAAACAACAGTTGATTGAGCAAACAGAGTGCCATGATAGTGTACTAGGAGGATTGTTTTTAACAAGTCTAAAATAAATATCACTGCTGCTGTTTTAATTTTGTTACTTTTTCCAATGCCCTACTTTATTGGATGTTGCATTGTTTCACCCTGCACCATGCTTGTCCCTCCAGTATGCAGCCAAATGGTGTCATCTAGAGTCTGTTTGTTGCATTGTTTCACCCTGCACCATGCTTGTCCCTCCAGTATGCAGCCAAATGGTGTCATCTAGAGTCTGTTTGTTGCATTGTTTCACCCTGCACCATGCTTGTCCCTCCAGTATGCAGCCAAATGGTGTCATCTAGAGTCTGTTTGTTGCATTGTTTCACCCTGCACCATGCTTGTCCCTCCAGTATGCAGCCAAATGGTGTCATCTAGAGTCTGTTTGTTGCATTGTTTCACCCTGCACCATGCTTGTCCCTCCAGTATGCAGCCAAATGGTGTCATCTAGAGTCTGTTTGTTGCATTGTTTCACCCTGCACCATGCTTGTCCCTCCAGTATGCAGCCAAATGGTGTCATCTAGAGTCTGTTTGTTGCATTGTTTCACCCTGCACCATGCTTGTCCCTCCAGTATGCAGCCAAATGGTGTCATCTAGAGTCTGTTTGTTGCATTGTTTCACCCTGCACCATGCTTGTCCCTCCAGTATGCAGCCAAGTGGTGTCATCTAGAGTCTGTTTGTTGCATTGTTTCACCCTGCACCATGCTTGTCCCTCCAGTATGCAGCCAAATGGTGTCATCTAGAGTCTGTTTGTTGCATTGTTTCACCCTGCACCATGCTTGTCCCTCCAGTATGCAGCCAAGTGGTGTCATCTAGAGTCTGTTTGCTTCATTGTTTCACCCTGCACCATGCTTGTCCCTCCAGTATGCAGCCAAATGGTGTCATCTAGAGTATGTTTGTTGCATTGTTTCACCCTGCACCATGCTTGTCCCTCCAGTATGCAGCCAAATGGTGTCATCTAGAGTCTGTTTGTTGCATTGTTTCACCCTGCACCATGCTTGTCCCTCCAGTATTCAGCCAAGTGGTGTCATCTAGAGTCTGTTTGTTGCATTGTTTCACCCTGCACCGTGCTTGTCCCTCCAGTATGCAGCCAAATGGTGTCATCTAGAGTCTGTTTGTTGCATTGTTTCACCCTGCACCATGCTTGTCCCTCCAGTATGCAGCCAAGTGGTGTCATCTAGAGTCTGTTTGTTGCATTGTTTCACCCTGCACCATGCTTGTCCCTCCAGTATGCAGCCAAGTGGTGTCATCTAGAGTCTGTTTGTTGCATTGTTTCACCCTGCACCATGCTTGTCCCTCCAGTATGCAGCCAAGTGGTGTCATCTAGAGTCTGTTTGCTTCATTGTTTCAGCCTGCACCATGCTTGTCCCTCCAGTGTGCAGCCAAGTGGTGTCATCTAGAGTCTGTTTGCTTCATTGTTTCACCCTGCACCATGCTTGTCCCTCCAGTGTGCAACCAAGTGGTGTCATCTAGAGTCTGTTTGTTGCATTGTTTCAGCAAACTGTCTAACCAAAAAGTCAACACTGAGTGAAGTGTGTGAAGAAATTGATAAAAACCTAGAATACCTCACCATGTTCAGTAAGTCTCTCACCTGACAGCACATGATGTGATGATATGTCTAGTGTAATAATATGTACAGTTGATGATGTATAATGTGATAATATGTACAGTTGATGATGTCTAGTGCAGTGCTCGAAATAGCAGTAGCCAGGTAGCCCGTGGCTACCAGAATTTCCGTCGGGGCTACCAGACTATGAGACAAAAGGAGCCCAACGGGCTACTGATAAATCTGGGTCATATGTGGTCCATGCAGTCCTAGACCTAGTCAGTGCCTGGGAAGAAATCACTTGCTTCCTGTGAGCACCAGGTTGCAGGGCTGGGTCCAATTACACAGAATTATATCAATTACAATTACATTTAATTTTTAATTACAATTACATTCATAATTGTCCAAATCAATTACAATTACACTGTTTCAATTACAATTACATTATGCAGAACCAAATATATTCAGCATTTTTAATTATGTATTTTTGCACGTTTTGCTGAATTTCAATATTTTGTACACAATTGATAAACAAATATATGTAATGTTTGTACATTTTGTTGAATTGTGACTTTGAATTATGCTAAATAAAAAGATAGCAGTTTAAAAACATATTTTCGTTATATCAAAATACAATGCAATATCCAGACATAATCCTACAGGACATATTCCTTACAGACAAAATCACAAAATATGAAAAGTGAACAAAACCCCACAGGACAAAATACAAAAATGTGAAAATTTGACAAAATCCCACAGGCCACATAATACAATATTTATTTGTAGTTCTTCTCTAAGCATCCTTTCTAGTTTTATATACATTTATATGTGTGCATTTCTTACATTTTCTTCGGAAAATACTAATAATAGGGTATGATGTGTTTACTTTGAGGTTGTAGCTCCTGCTCTAAGCTAACATTCTTAATTGGCCTGCCCTTTGCTTTGTGTTGGGAATGGGGAGAGAGGCCATATAAACAGTCCTTGCCACCTGACCTGTCTCCAGTCCTCTACAACACAAGGGGTGTAATTGGCTTGCTAACTCTGCAATGTTTCACTGAGCTGATATTTTCTGAAGCAATATCAGGCTACAGGTATTTCCATGTTGTTTGAATACTAGCATAGCCTTTGTCTGACAATGTCTGTACATTGTTTATTGCTTCCTGGCTGTTACCAACTTATTGAGCTAATCACTAAGGCTACCCACCACCAGTGAATACTGTAACTGAAATATAAATATATAAGCAGGTGTTATTATTAGTCTTGATTTTCAACTCATGTGGGACTTAAATTATATTTTTAGTGACAATTCGTTCAGGTAGTTTGTGATATAAAAAGTACTGTAATTGATTGTAATTGAAATAAATTTTCAATTATACAAAATATAACAATTACAGCAAAACATCGAATCCATAATCAATTACAATTACACAATTTTGCTGTAATCAATTACAATTACATAATTGGACCCATCCCTGCCAGGTTGTAACAAGTCAATTGTTAACGATTAACTACATCCATCCAGCCATTTGTTGTGATTATCGGGCTACTAATAAACTCACCAGTAATTGACAAGATGGTTACATAGTTGCCGGTTTTTTCTTGATCGGCCACTTGCGGGGGGTGGGAGATATACTGGTTGGTGGGGTTTCTGCTATGCTTAACAGAATATGTCAAACGAACTGGGCACATTTCATTTGATGATGTATACGTAAGACTCAACGAGTGATGCATTTGTTACTTAAGTATGTGTATATAAGACTTCATACATTTCTTCGTGTATATATGTTAATAGCGGGTGTGCAGCCATTAAATATGTGAAATTTTTAAACTCTTGTGTTCGACACATTATTTTCTAAAAAAGTTGGGCTACCAGATATTTCTGTGGGCTATGAGGTTTTCCAACCAGGTAGCCCTGCTGGCTACCTGGATTTTTAGAGTTATTTCTGGCACTGGTCTAGTGTGATGATTTGTCTATTGTGATGATATGTACAGTTGCTGGACTCGTTCCCCTGTGTCCTGCATGTTTCCATTTCTTCCTCCTGGAGCGGTCTCGTTATGACAATTGTTTTCTGCTCCAGAAAAGACAACAGAGATTGTGAACTGCAAGACAACGTTTGAGGGGATGTTTCACTTCGCGTATGAGGTGGACTACGGGGGCGGTGGTATCTGTGATTCCACCCGTAGCAGCATCATTGCGTGCCAGGAGCCAGGCTCGCCGTACGTCGACAACCAGGTGTTCTTCATGAACTATGGGAAGTGTCCGGCCATTGGCAGCTCGGAAAACAAATGTACGTATCCAGTACTCTACAGTATTTTCATCACTGACTTTAAATACAGTAGCTAAGTGATTGTCTGTTTCATATGAAACATTTCAATATATTAACACATTTAATTAAGGTGTTCGAGAAATCAAGTGCGAGAAGTTGTGTTTCAGACATAAAGTATCAGTGCATGGGCTCATGGATTGACAAGAAGGGCAACGTGTTTGCTGCTGTGGCAGATTTGGGCACTGACATCTACAGAGAAAGGTTTAGATGTCTGGTAAGTGTACATGATGCGGAGATCGCCAGGTCTTAAATCTACAACAGTTTTATCAAATTTATCAAAGTAAATGTGATAAAAAAGTCCTTTGGACTGCTTAAAGCGCTTTACACTTCACCCCCTTGTGATCATTGGCATTGTGTTTTGCTTCCACTCCCATATTTTCATGCCGTTGCAACCAGGGCTGGGGTAAATTCCATTTAATCAATTCAGATTCCTTTCAATTCAGTTTAATCAATTTCAATTAATTTTTTTCAATTCCAATTCAATTCATTTTTTTTCAATTCATTTTTTTCAATTCCAATTTTAGCTCAAATCTTTCAATTCCAATTCAAAATTAATTCTATGGGAGTTTTTCAAAAGCAAACACATGGGATAATAGTAATTATGTAATTGTAATAGACATTTTTAGACATCTGTAATAATAATAGAGGAATAATAGATAATAATCTATTACTTTTCTGTTACATCTATTGCTGCAAACTTACACTTACATCAGGTTTGTTTGCATGTTATTCTAATTGCTAGTAATTGTAAATAATGTACAGGCTATGGCTGAGCCGTTATTCAAACAACATGAAAAGACCAGTAGGCTGATAATTTTATGGTTTCAGAAATACCTGCTCAATGAAACAATGCAGGAGTAACAAGCTAATTACTAACTGTTGGGATGCCCCATTGGGGTGGCTATGGCTTCACACATTCCTAGCACAAACAAAGGGCATGGTTTCAAATATGTGCAGGCAGACAACAAATGTTACCTTAGAGCAGGAGCAGCAACCTGTATTGAATTCAAAGTAAGCTCATCACACCCCACCATAGATTTGAACAGAACTTCTGAGTTTTTTTCTAATTGCCACATGGTAACATTGCCATGCAGACTCTGTTCAAATGTGGACAAATGAATGTTTTGCTGCTACAAAGACTGAGTTCATAATTTATACAATTTATTCTAGGGTTGGAATGAGGACTGTATTGGAAATAAAACCAGATCACACCAGCACAAGAAAATAGGTTCAATTCATTGTCTTCCAATTCCAATTCAACTTACTCAAAATCTTGTAATTATTTAAAGGCATGCCTTTAACGTTACAATAACACCTTTAATGTTACATACGCATGCTTATTTATTTAAAGGCATGCCTTTAATTATTTAAAGACATGCCTTTATTTACTCATCCTCCTCTCATTTGAGCGAGACCTCACACAAAGCATCACTCATGATGAATTTGTCAAACAATTCCAGCAGCAGAGCAGATATATTCTGTTCTGCTAGCTGCATACGACTGCAAGTCTATTTCAGACCTAAAACTGGGACACTGTCGGTCTGGGGTCAGTTCCATTTAATCAATTCAAATTCCTTTCAATTCAGTTTAATCAATTCAAATTCAATTAATTTTTTTCAAATTCCAGCTCAAATCTTTCAAGTCAAATTCAATTCAAATTCCGAATTAATTACATGGGAGTTTTTTAAATGCAAATGCATGGGATAATAGTAACGTGTAATTGTAGTAGACATTTATTTTTTCTGTAATAATAATAGAGGAACTGTTTTCAAAAGTAATAGTAATAGATCCTAAAGTAATAGATAATAGTCTATTACTTTTCTATTACATCTATTGCTGCAAACTTACAAAATATCAGGTTTGTTTGCATGTTATTCTAACTGCTAGTAATTGTAAACAATGTACAGACAACCACTGAGTTATTCAAACAACATGATAGGACCAGTAGACTGATCACTGATCATGGTTTCACAAGTACCTGCTCAATGAAACAATGCAGGAGTAGCAAGCCAATTACTAACTGTTGGGATGCCCCATTGGGCTGGCTATGGCTTCACACATTCCTAGCACAAACAAAGGGCATGGTTTCAGATATGTGCAGGCAGGCAACAAATGTTACCTTAGAGCAGGAGCTGCAACCTGTATTGAATTCAAAGTAAGCTCATCACACCCCACCATAGTTTGATTTGAGCAGAAATCCCGAGTTCTTTTTTTCAATTGCCACATGACAATGTTAAAATTTGGACAAATGCTCTCACCTCAGATGTTAAAATGGTGTACAAATGTATATTTAGCTGCTACAAAGACGTTGAATTCATATACAATTCTAGGGTTGGATTGAGGACCACATTGGAAATAAAACCAGATCGAACCAGTACAAAAAATGAGGTTCAATTCGTTTTCTTCCAATTCCAATTCAACTTATTCAAAATCTTTCAATTCAAATTTTGCTTGGTGAAAATCTTTCAATTCCAGTTCAAATTCAAGAATTGAATTGAATAATTCCAATTCATTTTTGAATTCACCCCAGCCCTGGTTGCAATGCAACATAAAGTTGTGTGTCAGTTTGTTTAAAGATTCAGTTGGTCCAATTTGTAAATGGACTAAATTTTAACTTGTATATTTTGTGTGTAGTTGACACGATACGACCAGCAGCGAAGTGACAACAAGCGGCGTTGGGTAATGTCTCGGTTTGCGACCTGCTCCAGTCTCAAGTCACCATACGATGGAGACATTCGTCTCATCCTCCTCCCAGGTAACAGCTCTTCTTTATTATTTTTATTTATTAATTAATTATTATTTTTTATTATTGCTAAAATCTAGGTTGGCACGTTTTTCCTGGTTTTTACCGGGTGATAAATACCAGTAAATGCTGCCCTGGGAAAAACACCAATAATGGGAAAAAACTGAAAAAACCCTCAAAGGGATTGTTTTGAAGTTGTATTGTAATAAAAACTAGTGTAACATTACCAGAATGAATATATAATTGATTCTGGTCAATTATGATATAGTTTGATGATCAAATCTGTAGTTGTGAATAGTTTAAGTAATGTGTGCAGTTGTTTAAAACTTTCAGTGTTTTTGGTAAAATGATTGAAAGAATTACTTTGGTAATTAGATCAGGTAACTTCACCTATATAGAGCTGGGCCACATTTGCCATTTTTCACTAAAATTTGAGCAGATTTGGTAAAAAAATAATTTAATAGTTTATCCAATGATTTCCCCAAAACTAAATAACATATTTGCTCAAACGATCTAGCTTATAGTGGATATTACATGTCAATTTTTTTTTAAATGAGTCAAACAACACTACTGTAAAAGTCAAATTGAGGAGGGGCCTTTAATGACTTTGTGTAAGAGGAACGAATGACGTTTTTGTGTAGCTGTCTACGGCACACAGCTGGTCGAGCCCACCTGTAACTTGCCCCGTAACTTCACCGGAACCTGGTACACACGTGGAGAGTTCGACACCCAAGTCTACATCAACTCAACCCACATCTACTTCAAGACGCTGCTGGACGAGTTCACATACAAGGAGACTTACTTCACCTGCCAACAGAACCGAGACTCCCGCTACCTCCTCAGTGTCGTCACTGTCGGCAAATGGTACGTGCAACAGAATCCACCCGCTGTCTGGGAGGACAGGGAACATACCCATCTGGGTCAACATTTACTTGATTATACCATCCACTTAATATGGTGATATGATTAGTTCCTTCCAACGGCTACAGTTTGCCACATCGTTTGATAGATTAGCCGTACTGGGCCTGGTGTCCTCCGCAATCATCTCTCCAACAGTTGTGTTTGGACGACCTCTTCACTGAGGGCAACACTGCTGACTACTTTGTCCTGATGCATCACATGACCTGCTAGACGAAGACACCGTTGTCTCACAGTGTTGATGATCTGTGGGAGGGAGTCTAAGCCAAGCGACAGCCATACAACATAACATATTGAAAGTATTCAGATATGTTAATAAAGTATAATTGTCTTTTTATATATGTTACATTGTAAAAATAAAGTTACTTACTGTGATGACACTAACGGTTGCTACCCAAGAAGTGACTGATAGATGGTGGGGAGTTGTTATTCTAGATCACAGGGCAGTCAAAGGGTCAGGATGTTTGTACGGTCTGGTTTAACTGCTTGGTCCAGGTTTACAATGATTATCCTGGCCAATTGTTCATATTTCGACATGTATGATATGTATGACATGTATGATATGTATGACATGTATAATATGTATGATATGTATGATAGCACATCAACTGCTCAGTGCATACAAAATATGTGTATGATAAATTTAGGAGTATTGCTAATTTTAATATATGACAGTTAGTGATATAATCTAAGCAGTAATACTAACTTGTAATACACATTATGAATCAGTCTACTGAATATTTGAGATGTGCATATTACAAATTCTGCTTCATGGACTGAACATTATGTTATTACATAAAGATTGGCTACACTCTGTTGCAATGCCGTGTGTGTGTTCCAGCGAGGTGGACTATGTGTGTATGGACCTGATGCCTCGTCACCACAACATCATCCGCTGGAGAATGGGTCAGTTATAATAGCTCTACATTCTAAACTTACCTATTTTGAGTCATATCTCAACATAATGAACTTTCTCAACATTATAATTATACCCGACTTATGAACACATGTTGATTTTAGTCATTACAGTTTCAACACAGACTTTACCCTTTGTTTGAATATGTGATTTCTATACATGTATTGTGTATTTTGTATGTATTTGCTAAAAACTTGTCACACATATGACTTGTATTTAATATATATATATATTGTTTAAGACTCTGACATTCAACTCTCACTCTGTTTATTAAATGACACAGAACTTGGTATCTATGTTATTCTCGTAGCATTGTCAGAAGTGTCTGTTGGTGGCATGACGTCTAATAGTATTGTCAACATATATCTGTTCAGTCATATAGTCAGTCAGACTTCATTATTATATTCTATCATCAGTACAATGACTGGAAGATTCTGTGCATTGATCATAGCTATAGTTGACATAAATGAACTGTCACTCGTTTGCCCAGAATATGTTTTAGGGGATATATGTATCCTTGGTGAGCAAAACATTAACATGACATATATATGTCTACTGTGTTATAACCAACATGAAACACTATTTAACACGGCAGATATATGTCTGTCGTGATGCAACGACACTAACACTATTTAACATGGGAGATATATATGTCTGTCATGATGTAACAACATTAACAGTTATTTAACACGGCAGATATGTCTGTCATGATGCAACAACATTAAACACTATTTAACACGACATATATATGTCTATCATGTTGCAACAATATTAAACACTATTTAACATGGCAGATGTATGTCTGTCATGTTGCAATAACAATAAACACTATTTAACATGGCACATATATTTCTGTCATGATGCAACGACACTAACACTATTTAACACGGGAGATATATATGTCTGTCGTGGTGGAACAACATTAACAGTTATTTAACACGGGAGATATATATGTCTGTCGTGATGCAACAACATTAATCACTATTTAACACGGCAGATATAGATATCTGTCGTGATGCAACAACATTAAACACTATTTAACACGGCAGATATATGTCTGTCATGATGCAACAACATTAAACAGTATTTAACTTTGTAGATATATGTCTGTCGTGATGCAGTATTTAACATGCGTGGTTGTGCACAGCTCATAGAGGACTCTGTGCTGATGTCTTCTTGACGTTACATCGTGTCTGATGGAGCTTGTTTCCCCAGGTCGGCCCTACCGCCACAGCCCAGGGGAGCAGGCCCTGCCCAACTTCCTGCACAAGAAGTTCCGCCAGGCCTGTGCCTGGTCCTCCTTCACCATCGACCGCGATGACTTCGCCTGGAAGTACAAGACCTTCATATGTAAGTACGCAGTAACGGTCGTGGGCAGAGACCAATTGTTATCAACATTGTTATCAAGATATAAATTTACACAGAAACATTAAGTGATTTAATCAGGATTGGTGCTAGGTGTTTATTTCTTCTTGTTATGGTCAGTTTCCTGTCTCTCTGTATTAAGAGAGAGACAGGTGTCTATAACGTTGTAGGTACAGGTCCTAGAACAGCTCGTTCTATTGTTGTACGGTGTCATATAACGAGCCCATTAGTGGGAAAATAGAAATTAAATATGCTCATCACTGATGGCAATTTCATTCACCCCATGTTGCCTGTGTCTTTCGGAAGAGACACTAAAAGCTCTTCTATCTGGTATCTATGCCAGGGAAGTAAAAGATCCCACATAGGGAAATGGAAAAAATCTGTTGTGGACTCACAGATCCAATGGTCTCGATTTGTAAACCCATACTAACACTGCATTAGCTGCTACCAAAATGCCATGAGCGTGAGTACCAGTGCTATATATATATATATTTATATATATATATATATATATATATATATATATATATATATATATATATATATATATATATATATATATATATATATAAGACCACATAGTATTAGTACTCTTTCATAGGTGATGTTTGTCACCCCATCTGGTGTACTTGCAGTGGACCCCCCAGCCCCTATTGACTGCCCCCTGGGAGGGCGCTACAGCTTCGTGCAGACCGGGGCCCCAGAGGAGCAGTACTACACCCGTATACGGGGCATCACCCAGCGCCCCCGTCACCAGATCGACTGTCTCTCCTACACCACTGAGTTCAAGTCATGCACCAACAACCCAAAGAAGATCTACATTGATGCGGAGTACTGCAGCACACTGGACCACACGGCCAGACCCATCGGAGAGTACGGTGAGGAACACAGTCAGACAACACACCATGAGCATGTCACCATGAGCATGTCACCATAGCCAAGCGTCATCAGTTTCACTCTGCTAGGTTATGCTTCAGAATTGCCAACTGTTGTTTTGGACCATAAACAGCCAAGTGTTCTATGCCTGCAGCCCCTGTCTGTGCTGGCTGCTAAGACTGGTATACTAACGCATGGCGCCACATGCCTTGGCAACATTTGCCATGTCTGAGTTATCGCAGCAGCAGATTCTGAGCTCATAAATTAATACACTTGTTATAGCCAACAGAAATCAATTGTCAATAAGACATTTAAACAAATTATTTCTGTGAAAGGTTGATAATATTGTGACTGTGCTGCAAGTTAACGCAATGGTACAAAGTCTGTGAGTTGTCATTACATCCATGGCACTTGAATGTTGACAGTGTTACCATGACAACACACCTTGCCTTGTTGACGACTGATGTAGTGTAACATGTTGCTAAGTGTTGTGCCCCGACAGATGAGCCTGACAGGGAGTTGACGTGTGTTGGCTACTGGATGGAAGACATGAAGTCCTACCTGATCACCTACGACGAGGAAGACCCCGTCACCAAGTTCAGATGCTGGGTAGGAAGCATCCTTTCTACTACTGCTTCAATTTTACTGTCATGAATGTGTTTAGTGGAATGTGACCTTAGAAAGTACTCTTTCATAGAGTATGTTAATCAAGTTATTTGGTGGTGGTGACATCTGTACTTTCCTTTTAGTTTCACTGAAAGGAAAGTGATTGGGAAATGTTCATGTAACATGTAACTGATTTTGTCCTAGTAAATGGATCCAATAATAGATCAGCTTTCCAATGATGAAAATATGGCGGGCGTGGATGCGATGTACATCTGAATTGAGTGAAGTTTCCTTCGTCTTTTTCATTAATATATACACAGCTCTATGATACATCATATTTTCTCAAAGTTATCAATCGTGTTATGACCTTATAATAGTGACAGCAATCTAGGATAGCTAGGCTAATTAATAATATCAAAACCTGAAAATCTGCCATCGCAGCCAAATTCACTTCTTCGCACACTTTGAAGTGGAATAGCCAGACTCGGTATTTCCGGCTTATTCCTGATTTCAATGGAGTGGGTCACATATATAAATATGTATATAATCAGTCTGATTGGTAGGTGTCAATGTATATACTGGCCTGTGATTGACAGGTGTACGAGCGACTGGACTGGCGTGTGATGGTCATCTCTCGGTCCACCACAGCAGCATGTGGTGTTGAACAGACAGCCAAGAGCTTCAGCTTCAAGGAAGGAGCCAGTCTGTTCCTGCAGCTGCAGGAATCTGAGAGAGACTGTGAGTTGGCTTCATGGAAGACTTGATACTCAGTCTAAGTACCGAGTCGCGTAATCAATGTAGTTTGACTCAGGGACTCTCCCATTATTACTCAGAATGTTTACTTTGCTGAGTAGTTGAAAAGTAAATATTCATGCAGCATGTTCACAATGACACCATGTTTGTTGAAGATGTTTAGGAATGGTGTGTGCACACACGCATGCACACAATGACAGGCACACAAAAATGTGTTTGTGTCTTTGGCACAGCCAATGTAGGCTGAGGGAATGCAGTAGAAGATGAGGGATTGTAGTATAGGAAATGTGGGAAGGCAGCAGGAGATGATGGAATGCAGTGGGAGACAATGGAATGCAGTAGGTGACGAGGGAATGCAGTAGGAGATGGGGAAATGCAGTACGAGACGAGGGAATGCAGTATGAGCTGAGGGAATGCAGTAGGAGATGAGGGAATGCAGTAGGAGACAAGGGAATGCAGAAGAAGATGGGGGAAAGCAGGAGATGGGGAAATGCAGAAAGAGATGGGGAATGCAGGAGATGGGGGAATGCACTAGATGTGTGAATGCAGTAGGAGATGAGGTGTTGCAGTAGGAGATGTGGGAAAGCAGTACTTGTATAAAGCAGCTGTTGATGTGTGTTTCAGATGAGGACTGTCCCCAGCGCTACGACACAGGCACCAACCCATACATCAAGCAGGCCAAGATCTTTGTGATGGCTGGGGCAGACAGACAGTCAGCCTCACTTCTCGGCTCTCTCGTTGTCTTCTTTCTCGTCATCTCTCTGTCATGAGGACACATTGTCTTGTGTCAAGGTCATCATATCAAAATCACAAAAGTCTAATTTGAGAATGTTGTACACATTTTTATATTAAATGCAAGGAATCATTGAGACAAACCAAGTTTGTGGCAGTTACAAGAGAAATAGATTGAAGGGGCTCTCTGGACATTATAGTTCTTCATTGGATTCCTTGTATCCAGTCAGTATGAGAAATGTGAATGTTTGTTGTCTTCATACTATCAACAAATCTTATACTGTACAGTTTGAATATCATATTTGATGTTTACAAAGCTACATATGCATTCCACAAGAAACATAATTGATGAATGAATTCATGCAGAGAAAATTACATATTCTACACATTATTTACAACAAATTTAATTATCAACTGTTGTTATAATTCATTCAAAAGGCATGGCTAATAACTGCCTGACACTCGTGTCTGATGTACCTAGATCTGCTCTTAGACGATGTTGGTTACTTTGTGTGTCTTGGAAGTATGTGATTTTTGACATGTACATTCAGAATAGAACTTTATATTTGCTTGCCTGGGTGTGTCAGTCAGAAACAGTCAAGATGTCTTAACCAGTGTTCCACAAACATTCCAGTAGATATGTCTGGTGAAACTATATAACACTTGGTTATTTTAATAACTTCTGTTGCAACCAGTTTACACGCTCTTTTATATCAAGGTTGTGTTACATGGAATGTTGTTGACAGACTTGAAGTAAACAATTATGATACCACTGTCATTGTGAATATTCATGTCTACGTTTATAACTACATAGGTATGGTAATTTTCTCAATGTTCTTTAAATGTGATATCAGCGGTAGAGTACTACAGAATTTGTATATCATGCATTAGTAATTAATGTTTTACAAATTAAAACTGACGAAACATTCCTATAGGTATTTTTACATACAACAGAGATCGTTAAAGAACATCATATTTAGGGAAATTGAAACATTTCATTGTAGGGGAAACATTTTATAATGACGTTATGTATAATTTGGTCTGGCTACACATAATTGTGTCATGTATATATGCATCATGGGCTATGTATGATATGTAGTGCTTTTTATCACTATATGTCTTGTAACAATAAAATTACTTTCTAATAAAAGTTGCGCCTCATGACTGAGTAGTTTTGTGTAAAATATATTTTTAGAGACATCTTAGATATATCAGGTACGTGGATAAGTTTTGTCATTATCCGTAACCCCGACATAACTACATGGATGGAACAAAGGGGGATTATCTCCTACCTTGAATAATTAAGCTATAGTTAATTAGTTACTTATGTCAGCCACTTAACATGGGGACATTGAATTCCTTCCAATGGTTATAGTTTTTCATGGCATTTGATGGATTAGCCCCCCTAAGATGTGTCGTTCTCAATCTCTCGAACAGTTGTGTTTGGGCGACCTCTTCTCCAAGGACTTCCAGAGTAACACTGCTGGCTGTATTCTTGTGTATGTGCCATGAAGAGATTTCTCCAGGGGTTGTGTCGGAGTCCATGATTCACAACCATAATGAGGATCAGCAGCAGTAACGACACACCATAATATTGGCTAGTTTGATTGAAAGTGGGTTGGGGTTGGAAGGAGGGCAACAAGGATCGGTAAATCTGGGGATGTTTGGGAACATCTTAATTTTTTTAATGTGTCAAAAACAATTCTGCACAAAAATATGCTGCAACAGCAAATACGGGCGCTTTTTAAAACTCATACAAGCAAGATTTTAGGGTGATGTATGAAGCAATGAAAAAAACACATTAAAATAGTTTTGTTAATACTAAAAATTGGGAAATATATAGTAATAGATTTCAAACTGCAAATCTCCTGATTTAGCATCTCATCAAATGTAACTACTTGGTTTATACAGAAACCATTAATGTAGGGAAGAAATATTGGTTTGATGTCTTCTTTAAAACACTGTTCATTATCTTATCCCTTGCTACATTTCATACATGAGTACAGATATTAAATTTTCATGGAAAATTAAGTTATAAAATGAGGTTAAATTTTTTTTATATGAAACAGACATTTATAATTGATGTGACAGTTCTACAAATATGTATTACAAGTGACATATCTGGGGGTATTGGGACATGGCCCTCCATTGGCTTAACTTTTTTTGCATCACTACATGGTAGCATGGGTGACTAGGCTTTTGGAAAATCCTAGATATGTTGCTGTATATTACATACATTACATGAAACAATTACTTATTCCAAACACCTGTACTTGTAGTCACATATATAAGGCAGGAACCACAGCTTGTGAGGTCAGAGTGTCTGGGACAACTCTTGATCGTCTGCAGTGTGTTTACTGGGTGAAGTTAAAGATGTGGTCACAACATCATATCTTGATGTCTGAATATTTCCCAGGTTCAAAGATAAGCCAGCATCCAAGAGGCATGTTTTAAAGCATCTGGATGGTAATTGGTAATTAGAAGAGATGCTTGGTCAATGCACCAGCAATGAAGACCTCACGAGCTCGACCCTGGCCAGCCTGTGAGACATGGCCAACCTGGACTGGTGTTGTGATGCCAGAGACCTGATGCAGAAGTGGTGTGCAACCAAGACGGGCCAAATGTGACCGTGGAGATTCTCAAATGATGCAACACCTATTAGAATGACCTCTCCTACAGAGCCTCGCAGACCAGACGATAGTTTTCAACTTTCAGGGAGATCTCATAGAGTCACAGGTCAGCACTGATATCTGATAGTCACACTGAGGGGAGATCTGACAGTCACAGGTCAACACTGAAAGGAGATCTGACAGTCGCATGTCAACACTGAGGGGAGATCTGATAGAGTCACAGGTCAACACTGAGGGGAGATCTGATAGAGTCACAGGTCAACACTGAGGGGAGATCTGACAGTCACAGTTCAACACTGGTGGGAGATCCGACGGTCATAGGAAAACACTGTGGGGAGATTTGACAGTCACATGTCAACAATGGGGTGAGATCTGACAGTGACAGGTTAACACTGAGGGGAGATCTGAGTCACAGGTCAACACTGGGGGGATCTGAGAGTCATATGTCAACAATGGGGGGATATCTGGCAGTCATACGTCAACTCTAGGGGAGATCTGACAATCACAGGTTAACACTGGGGGGAGGGGAGATCTGACAGTCACAGGTCAACACTGAGGGGAGATCTGACAGTTACAGGTCAACACTGAGGGGACATCTGAATGACAGGTCAACACTGAGGGGAGATGTGAGTCACAGGTCAACACTGAGGGGAGAACTGAGTTACATGTCAACACTGGGGAGGGAGATCTGACAGTGACAGGTCAACACAATGAGGGGAGATAATAGTCACATGTCAACAATCGGGGTAGGTCTGACAGTGACAGGTCAACCCTGGGAGGTGATCCGACAGTAACAGGTAAAAACTTGGGGAGATCTGATAGTCACAGGGCAACATTGAGGGGAGATCCGAAAGTCACAGGTCAACATTGAAGGGAGATCTGACAGTTACAGGTCAACACTGAGGGGACATCTGAGTGACAGGTCAACACTGAGGGGAGATCTCACAGTAACTGGTCAAAACTTGGGGAGATCTGAGAGTCAACATTGAGGGGAGATCTGACAGTAACAGGTCAACACTGAGGGGAGATCTGACAGTCACAGGTCAACACTGAGGGGAGATCTGACAGTAACAGGTCAACACTGATGGGAGATCTGACAGTCACAGGTCAACACTGAGGGGAGATCCGACAGTCACAGGACAACACTGGGAGAGATCTGACAGTCACAGGTCAACACTGATGGGAGATCCGACAGTCACAGGTCAACACTGGGAGAGATCTGACAGTCACAGGTCAACACTGAGGGGAGATCTGACAGTAACAGGTCAACACTGAGGGGAGATCTGTGAGTCACAGGTCAACATTGAGGGGAGATCTGACAGTCACAGGTCAACACTGAGGGGAGATCTGACAGTAACAGGTCAACACTGAGGGGAGATCTGAGAGTCACAGGTCAACACTGAGGGGAGATCTGACAGTCACAGGTCAACACTGAGGGGAGATCTGACAGACACAGGACAACACTGAGGGGAGATCCAACAGTCACAGGTCAACACTGGGAGAGATCTGACAGTAACAGGTCAACACCAAGGGGGAGATCTGACGATGACAGGTCAACACTGAGGGGAGATCTGATAGAATCACAGGTCAACACTCAGCGGGCCCTTATTGAAATCCAGTGGAACTGAATATCCATAGTTTTAATCATGTGTTCTGATTTTTTG
This sequence comes from Lamellibrachia columna, assembly GCA_963662155.1. Classification (NCBI taxonomy): domain Eukaryota; kingdom Metazoa; phylum Annelida; class Polychaeta; order Sabellida; family Siboglinidae; genus Lamellibrachia; species Lamellibrachia columna. Next base: position 30,991,944 of record OY759265.1, read on the forward strand.
GCAACAGTAGAAAAGTAGCGCATTTCATTTACCCTGGCTCTATATGTTTGTAGGGGAATGGATATGTGTGCATACATGGATATGTGTGCATACATGGATATGTGTGCATACATGGATATGTGTGCATACATGGATATGTGTGCATACATGGATATGTGTGCATACATGGATATGTGTGCATACATGGCTATGTGTGCATACATGGCTATGTGTGCATACATGGCTATATGTGTGCATACATGGATATGTGTGCATACATGGATATGTGTGCATACATGGCTATATGTGTGCATACATGGATATGTGTGCATACATGGATATGTGTGCATACATGGATATGTGTGCATACATGGATATGTGTGCATACATGGATATGTGTGCATACATGGATATGTGTGCATACATGGCTATGTGTGCATACATGGCTATATGTGTGCATACATGGATATGTGTGCATACATGGATATGTGTGCATACATGGATATGTGTGCATACATGGATATGTGTGCATACATGGATATGTGTGCATACATGGATATGTGTGCATACATGGCTATATGTGTGCATACATGGATATGTGTGCATACATGGATATGTGTGCATACATGGATATGTGTGCATACATGGATATGTGTGCATACATGGATATGTGTGCATACATGGCTATATGTGTGCATACATGGATATGTGTGCATACATGGATATGTGTGCATACATGGCTATATGTGTGCATACATGGATATGTGTGCATACATGGCTATATGTGCACACATGGATATATTGTGTATGCCCACATATCTATGTGTGCACACATAGCCATGTATGCACGCATATCCATGTGTGCACACATGGATATGTGTGCATACATGGGTATATGTGCATATATGGCTATGTGTGCATACATGGCTATGTGTGCACACATGGATATGTGTGCATACATGGATATGTGTGCATACATGGCTATGTGTACGTACATGGCTATGTGTGCATACATGGCTATGTGTGCATACATGGATATGTGTGCATACATGGCTATATGTGTGGATACATGGATATGTGTGCATACATAGCTATATGTGCACCCATGGATATATAGTCGTTACACAATAGCATGTATGCACACATAGCCATGTGTGCACACATAGCCATGTATGCACGCATATCCATGTGTGCATACATGGATATGTGTGCATACATGGATATGTGTGCATACATGGCTATGTGTGCACACTTGGATATATGTGCATACATGACTATGTGTGCATACATGCTATTGTGTAACGACTGCATCAAATGAAATGAGACAACCTTGATAACCATTAGTCAGTGACACTAATAGACATTGCTTGACCCTCCAATGGTTGGCCAGGTTCTTTGTATGTGTTATATGATGACCCACAACACCAGGCAGTGTGGCGTGCCTCCAGTAGACTCTCATCTCCTTCAGCTGATAAGTTCAGTGGTTAGACAGTAGGCCTTTTCAAGACTTCTAAGCACTGTGACTGGGCCTTCAGCTTGGAAAACCATATGTTGATGTTTCTATAGTGGCTTTGCGCAGCTGTTGCATGCTGCCACACAGACACAACTATTGCATTAAAGCTAGTAATAAAAGAAGGTAGTTGCATGAAGAAAATATATTTTGGTATCCACTAATATTCATGTTTGTCTGAAACTAATTATGACAAACTCAATCGTTGCAGCAGACAAGACTTGTTGAGAGTTTCATTGTCCACAGACAAGTCTGCCACCTAGACTTTGATAAGTAAGATGGGTGGAATGACACTGCAGTCATTTTGCAATGTTGATTACACCCTACACGCCATGCTGATGAAAATTAACATTTACTAATTTTATATATGAATTCAGCAACTTCTTGTGATACAGGTTTTCCAGCCAATATCTGTTCTTTTGGCCTTTTCTCCAGTAGTTCAACACTGCATGACGGGGCTGAAATACAAAATCTTTATATTAATAAATATAGTTTTGTCTGCAGCTTTCTGATAAGTGTTTTCACAGCTACTTTCATATCAACATCTGTGAAACAGGATGACCACTTATTTCTGCAGCATCATTCACAAACACATCCACCAGGTGGCAGCTAATGGGGCACACAACCTACTGGGAGTAGGGATAGGTGATTGAGGCATGGGGAATGGAGGAAGTGAGGCCGAGGTGGGAGCATGGAGAGTGTGGTTGCAGGCAAGGAGGAAGGCGGCAAAGGGAGAGCTGGGTGACAGGCAAGTAGGTATTGAAGGTTGGGGAGGAAGCAGGTTGTGGGAGAGGGGGAGTGGAAGTGGGTGGGGGAGTGCGAAAGGGGATTTAGGAGAGCGAGGGCATAGGAGAGATGGGCAGTGTGAATGAGTGGGTGGAAGAGATGGTGAATGAGGGTGTGGATAAGGGGGAAAGGACCATGGGAGAGAGGGGAGTGAGGGGTAGGACAGAGGGGGAGAGGAGTGGGAGAGGGAGGGTAGTTTCAAGGGGACATGTTAGGATTTATGATACCCCAGAATCCATGGGTATCAGCAAGACACACATTTGTACTGTGAAATGCTGAGCAGTTAACAAGGACACACCCAATGTATAAGGATGTGCTTCATTGGGTGCTGTCATTAACATGTAGACTTTGATGTCCACCAGGTGTCCAATTTAAAACCGCTTTCCCTAAGCACACGACAGGCTGTGCAATATCTCTCTGGATTTTGGTTCTTACATAAACATGTAGAACAAGAACATGAAGTTTACTGCATCAGTAGCAACTTTGCCACACATAAACTGTTGCCTTCTAGTTCAATCTCTACAGCAGCGTTTCTCAACCAGGGGTCCTCGGCCCACTCGGGGGCCGCAGGAAGCTGCCAGGGGGTCTGCAAGGTGGCAGGGGAAAATTATAAATTTAACTAAATTACCTGATAAAATAAAAACATTTCAGTTTCTGACCTAACTATGAAAACGACCACCTATAGTCGCCAAATTTCTCCTCGTGTATCTACTATGCATATATACACATCACGTTAACAAAACCATAAATTTACTGCTGTATTATGATCGAAAAATTAAAACTAAATGCAAAGCTCCACGATTACCATACACAATGGTTTCGCAATAGTTTCACAGTGAATCTGCAAGCAGCACCTCCTTGGGGATGCATATAATGCACATAATTTTTAAAAGCAATAACTTTTGACATCATTGTAGCGAAAAGGCGGGGGGATGCCATATCTTATGTAGGGGGGATCCTGAACTTTTTATTCGACACAGGGGGGCTTGGAGGCAAAAAGGTTGAGAACTGCTGCTCTACAGGAATGATGACTATCTCAGCCATGTGTATGTTCTATGTTCTGTCTAAACGTGGAAATTTGTTGTATCACTATTTGATGTGACACTATCAGTGGACAGCTGAATACAACGTCTCTGCTGTGTCACCTCTACTAGGACAGTCTCATGCCTAACCAGAGCAGCACTTACCAAAGTAGTCTTGGACTTGGTCCAAGTGGATGACGTGGGGTGCGCCAGTGGGAGGAAGACCTGCCTCTGCAGCAGAGCAGGGCAGTCATAATTTGTATTTTTTCATCCACAATGTTACTTATAATGTTATATGTACAGCCACTTAAGTCATTAACAAATCTACTTATAATGTTGTTTGCCTGAGCACTTTCACAATGTTACGTACATTTAAGTAATTCGCAATGTTACTTACACTTAAGTCATTCGCAATGTTATACTTACACTTAAGTCATTCGCAATGTTACTTACACTTAAGACATTCACAATGTTACCTACTCTTAATTCATTCACAATGTTACTCACATTTAAGGCATTCACAATGTTACTTACACTTAAGGCATTCACAATGTTACTTACAGTTAATTAATTTACACTGTTACTATTGCTTGCAGTGTCACTCATAATACCATTTGCAATGCCACTTAAAATGTTGTTTGCAGTGTTATTCGTAGAGTTACTAGGAAAGTTACTAATATCATATCTTGAAATGCCACTCATAATATTGTTTGCAATGTGACTTTTATGACAGAGTATTCTATGCACTCACCTTCCCTGGCTTTGTCTCTGTAGTAATTGACCACTGAGAGGTAATAACAGGCACTCGTCATTAGAGAAGACATCAATGTTGCATATCTGAAACAAAAATATATATGTCTGAGCTGTACATAAAGATAAATGAACGAATGTAGACACCCACCCACTGATGCACATAACGTCACACATGAACTTACTCACTGAGGGTGTCCAGTAGTGTTGGCAACATTTTCATGATCAATTATGGGTTATCTAACCGATCCATAACTGATCGATGATTTGTCAATCATAAATCGATGATAGAAGTTGAGTTTGGCGAGACGTTGTGACAGCACGGATTGGGAGGGCTCGTCAACATCAAACTTCTAAAATGGCAGCGTTATGCTTAAAATCAGGTGTTTCTTGGGGACATTCGATCCATTAACTGAACGTTTGCAGATGCCATCATGGATTGGGTTAAGTCAGTGTTTGGTGCCTTATTGGTGTCTGAGGCCATCTTATGATGTCCTGGGGACATTTTGTGACGTCCTGGGGACATCTTGTGACGTCCTGGGGACATCTTGTGATGTCCTGGGTACATCTTGTGATGTTAATACAGTTTGTAGTGAATTTTGTTCTCTCTTCATTGTTGGCAACATTTCTGGATAAATCGAGACATTCATTGGGCGAGAGAACCACCACCCATTTCGTGAACATATAAAGCATCAGTGGACCGCTGCTCTTGTTGTTTAGCCGATTGCACCGCCTGGAATACTGACTCTGTAATCTGAATCATATCTGTAATCAGCCAAACGATGTTAACCTGAAAGATCCTTCAAGTGTAGCACCTACTATGCTCCTGGCATCTGGAACTTGTTGTTTGGGATGGCAATCTTGTTAAATCTTGTTAAATCTTCTAAGGTTTATCCAGGCGTGACTTGTGTGGCCAGGTGGTACTTGACCGGACATTATCTGTTCGAGCAAGTGTGGTCACTGAATCTCACTGGCTCCCAGGGCAGTGACTGTTGTTGACAATCATCACTGTTACGCATAATTTGTACAGCTTCACCACTGTCTGCTCATTGTTGCCATGACAACAATGGGGGAAACCAGAGCAGCGTCTAACACTGAACAACCGAAGCTTGATGACATGGAAGATCTCAAAAAAGCTGTCATTCATCAGTGAGAAATTAGATGAACTGTTGCCCATACGACAAGAGATCGTCCAAGTGTTGTGTGCAATGAAACGACCTGAGAGAGAAAATGCCAAGAAGGATAGCAAAATCAAAACGCTAGAGTCCAGACTTGACCAAATTGAATAATATTCCAGACTGGAAAACATTTTCATCTCCAGTCTCGAATTAAACCACAGAAAGTACAGTTCGGTCGCAACACCATCAGGCGGAAGAGGTGACGACGAGCCAGAACTCGACAGTATAGAAGACGGTGTGGTATCGTTCCAGGCCAACAAACTCGATCTGCATATCACCAAAGCAGACATTTCTGCATACCACCCAATCCACAAATAACCAAGAACAAACGAGGGTACGAGGAACAACAAATGAGGGTACGAGGAACAATAAATGAGGGTACGAGGAACAACAAATCTAACATCATTGTCAGGTTTGTGAATTGAAAAACAAAAACACTTGTCCTCCGTAATGCCAAGAAACTCAGACACAAACATTTTCATCAATGAACATCTGATGCCTAAGAACATCAATATCGCTCAGGTGGCCAGGAAATTTAAGAAAGACCAACAAATCGCATCAACTTGGACACGTAACGGCACGGTGTTTGCCAGGATTCGTTATATAAATGTGTATGTAAGAGTGGATGTGATTGATGGCCCATTGAAAATCACGCGATAAACGTGACATGGTCACCATCGTGACATAAAGCTTTTGCTACTATTACTATTACTAGGACCCTTGGCTCACTTGAAACAGCGAAACAGCTACATCATGCACGACGAAAACGACTGCGCTCGTTTTGACCGATGGTTGTGAAATCCTTCGCATAATGTTTGAACATTTGAGGTTGACGGTCAATGGCCTTCAGTCCTGAAGGTATAAATGTTTTCCCCTTTCATTATATCAATGATGAAGAATTTAGACATATAAATAGTGATCTTGATATAAGTGAATCTTTGGTTACACTTTATGAAAAAACAGCTGAGTTCGATTTTTTAAGTTTTGAATACACTGACTATTTGCACAGAAATTATGTTGACTATATCGACCCAGACAATAACTTCTACAAGGATATAAAAATAGACTGTTCCTATTATATTGAAGCCAAATTTGAACACAAAACAAAGTGCATCAATGCATTATCAATGATACGTTTTAATGCACAAAGTTTAAATGCTAACTTTAAGAATATTAAAGAGTTTCTGTATGTACTGCATACCCCTTTGGTGTAGTCATCATTAGTGAATTGTGGAGTCACGAAGGGCATGAAAACTGCTTTGTATTACAAGCGTTTGAAGCAATACAAGTCAGCCGCAAAAAGAGAAGAGGAGGAGGTGTAGCAATTTATGTTAGGGAATCCATTGACTTTAAGGAAATCAGTAGTATGTCCTTGGCAGTGGACAACATCATGGAATGTGTTACAGTAGAACTACAATTAAATAGGAGACAAACATAATATCATTGGATGTATATATAGAACACCTGGATCAAATGTGAATACATTTAATGAATCTTTACAATCAATATTTGAAAAAACAAGAACACCAACAAGACAATGTACTGGTGTGGTGACAATGTACTAGTGTGGTGACAATGTACTGGTGTGGTGACAATGTACTAGTGTGGTGACAATGTACTGGTGTGGTGACAATGTACTGATGTGGTGATTATAATCTTGATCTCTTAAAACACGAAACTCAGCATGGAACCAAAAGTTTCTATGCGTCATGAACAGTTACAGTCTGTATACCTTGATAACTAAACCAAGTAGAATTTCCAAATTCAGCACTACGCTGATTGACAACATCTTCACTAACGAATTAACTAATGACGTTTGCAGTGGGTTATTAATTACTGATGCTAGTGACCATCTGCCCGTTTTCGCTTTGAGTAATACAATATTGATATATCAAAAGGAAAAAGTTTCAAATATGTAAGACGTAGAAATGAGCTTTGCATAGCCATTTAGTTTGGCACTGGCCAACTGTAAATGGGACTTGATTATACAACCGGTGAATATTAACACAGTGTGTAATGACTTTGTTAACACATTCACCGATTTATACAATACTAATTATCCAATAAAAAAAGTGCCCATATAGAATAACGAGTATAAACCTTGGTTTACTAAAGTATTAGCAAAATGCATGTAAAAAGAAAAACAATCTTTAAAAAAGTATCTTGCATGTAAATCGACGCACACAGAGGAAGGGTAAAAAATATATAAAAATAAGCTAACTAATATTTTAAGAAATTCCAAAAAAGACCACTATTCCAAATTATTGCAAAAACATCAACATGACATTACAGGAACTTGGAAAGTATTGAATTCACTAATTAAAAAGGGGCGCAGTTATAAGTCTGTTCCAGATTCCTTTGTCTGTGGCAATCAAATTCTAACAGATAAATCGGAAAACTAGCCAATGGCTTTAATGATTTCTTCGTAAATGTTGGACCACATCTTGCCAGGAAAATCAAAACACTATTAAATGGAACAAATATTTATGGCTACATGCAAGTCAAACCGAATGCCTCTATGTTTCTTCACGCCACTGATGAGCAAGAAGTATTAAGAGTTGTAAACAACTTTAAATGGGAAATATGTGTCACTTTTGCCACAATTTACAAAAATTCTAGAACAAATTTTTGACCTCAGGTTAGACAATTTTATTGAACTTAATGAAATATTGAATGAAAGTCAGTATGGTGTAAAAAAAACAGATCAACTTCCATGGCCTTGTTGGAGTTAGCTGAAGAACTAGCAAATGCAACTGACAAGAACAAATCATCGGTAAGCGTGTTTATAGACTTGAAAAAAGCATTTGATATCTCAAATTATCATGAAACTGCCAACAAATTAAATATACTAAAATATTATAAAAACTACTTTAAATATATTCATTTATACAAGTAAGACTCCGAATATAATGTTGTATTGTTTATTAAAATCATTATCTTGTAATACAATTAACAAACCACTAGCAACAATGTATCTTTAACTACAGCACAATTAAAAGTACTTGTTGTAATATTTAGTAATGGAATGCACAAGGGGGAGTAAACGTAAGTTTAAACTTCAACTCACCCTGTTTCCAACTCATCATTAATACTGTATATAAATGTATATGTGTATGACCATTTTTATGTAAATTTAATATACATTATGATGCTATACCACTGTACTGATGTTGGAAAAAAATATTTTTTTATTTTGATTTTTTTAAGTTAATCAATCTATTTGATTCTAAGTGACACATATTTCCCATTTCTCTAATAATATATATATCAATGAAAGAGAAACAACAAAGTTTGTTGTTTTATTTTGTTTGCAGTTTCACTCATTCGCCGAACCCAGCCAATTAATAATGGAGCTGCGTCTGGCAGACTCGCATCCTATTCTTTCGTTGTTTCGTTCGTTCCCTGCCATCTCGCAAAAAGCCGACAGGAATCGAGAAAGTGATCTGGGTCCTCCCTTTCCACTCCTGGCTTTGTTGATGCAATTATCAGTTATGGGTTAATAATACAAAAGTTTCTATCGGCCAATAACTGGTGGAAGGGTCTGCAGCTGGTGGAAACAGAACATTCATAATAAATGCATATCTATAGAATATTTTCAGATGAGTCATGTCACTCATACTATAACTTACTGTCGTCTGTCTGATGGGTCTACGGCTCCGAAAGCCCCACGGTCCCATATAACATCAAACTCACTTTCCAAGTTTCTGAAAAAGCAATATTACTATATATTACTTATGTGATTCAAATGTCAGTTGATTAAAACATGTAAATAAGTGCAAACTCATTAGAGCCAATGGACCTGGTGTTAGCTTGATATATCATTTTAACAATATTTTCACAAGACTGCCATCCATAAGAGAAGACTCCAACAGATAAGTGAACATGGTTACCGCTTTATTATTTTAAATAAATATTCACACTGACATTTACACAATCAAGTCATTTGTAAGCATTTTGCCTTTTAACTATTGCTGCTTTGTGCCTTTTAGTTCTTCAACGAGTAAATGTGTAACCTGCTGTGGACTCCTCTCATGAGCCACTGCACAAGTATACATGATGTGGCTCAGTCAAATCTGCTAACTACTAACTATGTTACTATGTAACTATGTACTAACTATATAACTGAGATTGTTTGCAGCATACTTACTTGGTGAAATTAAAGATGTCACAGCAATATATCTTGATGTCTACACCCTCAGCCTAAACAGACACAACACTGAGGACAGTCACAGGTCGACTTTACAATATATATATATTATATATCTATCTTCGTTGTCATGGTATGCATTCGCGCCTGGTACAATGCCCTGTTTCCCACCAAAGATACTAGAGAACCTAATAAATTTACCTAATATCTTTGCTTCCCACATCAGCAGCAAGAAACGACCTGGTTTTCAGCAAGGCATTCTCCTTTAGTGTCAAATAAAGAAGTTTTAATTTTTCTAGTAACATTTGACATATGTGTGGTATCACTGAAACATGCATATGGTATTATGGGCACTCATGGTTGTGAACTTCAACCTTTGGTAGCGACCCCTAAACTTCAATCAATTCTGGCAACATTTTGTTGTACCAGGCGCAAATGTATACCGTGACAACAAAGATAGATATATGTTGCATGGGCTTCTCCTCCCCCGTAGTGAGTTTGAACTGTGAACAAAACATGAACACTTTGACAGCGTAGTGTGGTTTTGCCATCAATCTAGCACGATGCATCGCACCTTGAGCCATACACCGGACAACCAGTATGGGTTGACCTCTGAGAAAAATAATCACCAGCTCTAGAAGTTCTCTTTAATCATCTCTAGGTTGCTGATTTCTCAGCTGTTCTCCAGCAAACAATAACATGTCTTGAAGTAATCCAAAAACAGCGCTTGCCGTGGCATTATAGTCACGTGCTGTGCTGAGCTTATTTTGGTCTATGCAGCTCCATTGCTCTTTAAATCCCATGAAGAGTAGTATCTCGGGGCCACTGGACCATAGAAAGCAGCCTGCAGGATGAATTTGAAAATGTGACTGAGAAGCTCCTTTCCCAGTTTCTCCTGTAGGAGACAAATGCACCATTTGTGTGTCCAGTTTTGGATACGGTCACATTAAAACACATGGCCCTGACCATGTCTTCCAAGTTCCAGGAATTGACTGACGTCATTACTGCTGTTGCCATCTCATCACCTGCTCCTCAGCCCAAATAGAACACTCCTAAAAGCTGATCTTCCTCTCCTTGGGGATCTAGGATAGGCAGCCGTTTTATGTTGTCTTTTCCTGTTATTTCGGGAAGAAGTTTACCATCCCAATGGACAGTCAGTGGAGCATTGAACTTAAATGAATCTTTTAGTGTTTTTACCACCATCAACTCGAACCTTAGTACGTTGTTGACTGCCTTCGATTAATAGTTAATTCAGTAACATCATCAGTAACGTAGTGGCAGCAGTAGTCACCACTAAGGAAAAGAATGCTTACTCTTGTAGGTCCAACGCTGCCGTGAGATCAGGATTTAATACATTCTTACACTCTTTCACGTGGGGTCAGGGAAATATCAGAAGTGGATGGTCCAGTTATAGCAAAGTTATCTCCTTCCATGCTGGATGTCCCTACAGAATCTTCAGAAGTCAATGGAATGAGAACTGTTCCTATCTCGCCCCGCTCTTTCTCGCTCATTTAATGACGCTGTTAATCTTTGTGATTTTTTCTAGTACATACATGTATATTATTATATAAAGATGTTTTGAAACATAGTTGTTGGCTTGATTTTAAGAAAGAGTAATACCAGTACTGATACAAATAATAATAAATAATCAAACACCCAAGTCAAGTTTATCGTAATTCCTAGAACATACATTTGTACCTACTTCCCTTATCATTTCAGGCCACATTATTATTAAATTCCAAAAAAAAAAAAAAAAAAAAAGTCCCCACTACGAATGTAATGTGTAACAAACCCCACAAAAAGTGTAATGTAATATGTAACACACCCCACTACAAGCGTAATGTAATGTGTAACAAACCCCACAAAAAGTGTAATGTAATATGTAACACACCCCACTACAAGCATAACACAGCTAAACGACAACTCAGTCAATAAACCTTTCAGGATTTCTAGGGATCATCTGAGTTATCATTTTATCAAATAATTTTTTTTAAAATTACTTGTTAGTTATAACTTAATAAACCTTATTATTATTTACGTGGGGCGCGGTAGCGTAGCAGTTAGAACGTCGGGCTCTCAATTGAGAGAACCCAGGTTTGAATCCTCTTGGTGCCATTTCGAAAATTTTGCAATTTTGTTGTTCGTCCCACATTGCCATAGTTCATTCAGCTGTATAAATGAGTACCTGGCTGCAGAGGTGAATATCTGAACGAATAGTCTTCGCACAGTGATTGCAGCATGGATGAATGCTTCCCAGAGAAGTCAAGATGGCGTTGGAATGAACAATTCTGCCAGGGGGTGATGTGTAAAGTGCTTTGAGCAGTTCTGAGGACTGGATACTGCGCTATATGAGAACGTACCTTTTACTTTTTTATTATTTAAAAAAAAAACATGAAATACACTTACTTTGTACAGCTGTCCAGATATCTGCTCACACCGTTCCACACTGTATTGAAAGTTGTTGTCACTAAAGAATTCTTCAATGGGTACAGTCGACGCCTCTATTCCAACTACAGAGTGTCCCAGCTCAGCAAACCTACAAAGTCCACAGCCATTATGTTTTTGCAGCTGTTTGCATCAGAAGGTAACCCAGGGTATGTGAGGATCCTCCAAAGATATATCTAAGTCATCAATTACAATAACTTTTCTACATATTACATATTTTTTACATTTTTATTTCTGAAAGTCAATTACAAATTACGTTTTATTAGCAATCAATGATATTTACGCATAGTTAAAAGTGATCTTGGCCCTATTTCAGAGCAGGCAGTGTACTGTGGGTTGTGCATAAAACATATCTGATCACAATATCCTAAGTAATAGACAGACTGAGAGGACATACCATGACAGTTCAACAGCTTTCCCACACATTGGGATGAAAACTTTATGTTTCTTCCCACTATCACCAAACAAAACCTCGACCTTGTCTTCAAGATACCTGAAAGCAAATGTTAAGGTATCAACACTGATAACTTCTCCATTTTGGTGAGATGGCTTTTTTTATTAAATGTAATTAATCAACATAATAAACATATAAGTAAATTTTTAGTAAATATAATTAAACAAAAGAATTATGTTCTTGTGTTTATTCATTTAAATAGTATTTGCTTTTTTATTATTTTTGCATTTCCACTATACTGAGCAACAAAAGAAGATGTTTGTGGTGTCCCTGTAAATTACAAAATGTTGAACTATTTTAGATTTAAATGTGACAATTTGGTCAGAAAGAAGTCATTTATGTCGAAAGATCTATTGGATTAAATCATCTTATAATTCAAAATGTTATTGGCCCCCATGAAGGTCCATGATCCTGTGCTGTTAACATTGTTTGTCTTTATTCTGTTTTCCAGTATTGTAGAAGTACAAAGTATTGTGGAAGTATTATTTATTACTGTTGGTGCTCCACATTACCACCTGTTCACTGGTGTAATTTATCTGGAATATACAACACAATGCTTATCCACTCTCAATAATGTCTGGGTCAACAGCAAAAACTCACGGGTGTTTCCACTGGCGGTGCCATGGTTGCTGGCCTTTCTTATGCATGTCCAGCCATGACTCAAGGCGGTCTCGTTTCTCCGACCCATCACCCAACCCATTTGCAACATCAGTCATATTGTTTGATCTGTTGATGTCGGCAGAAACCACTAAAGATGAAAACTGTAAAGGGAGGCATAATTTGATTAAACATGTCAAACAATACATATCTCAGTGAACTGTGTTACAAGATTATCATCCAAAGCACCTGGCTCTATTACATGACATGAGGACAAAGAAGCTGTTGGGTATGGCTTCCATTATACGTATACCTCCATACTAGAACATTCTAAATAAGGTGTAAGTCAAGCTTTGCATGCGATATTTCTCTTAATTAACCAAAGAAATTAATTACTCATTGTTCTGAAATTTTCATGTCAACACTAATTTGTTATTTCTTTCTTTGATAGTTGTACCTAGTTGAGTATCCCCCATTTTATGTTCTCTACCCATGTTTACATGTGTCACACGCAACCACCAATACTTTTCTCTATCCATGTTTACATGTGTCACACGCAACCACCAATATTTTTCTCTATCCATGTTTACATGTGTCACATGCAACCACCAATACTTTTCTCTATCCATGTTTACATGTGTCACATGCAACCACCAATACTTTTCTCTATCCATGTTTACATGTGTCACATGCAACCACCAATACTTTTCTCTATCCATGTTTATATGTGTCACATGCAACCACCAATACTTTTCTCTATCCATGTTTACATGTGTCACATGCAACCACCAATACTTTTCTCTATCCATGTTTACATGTGTCACATGCAACCACCAATACTTTTCTCTATCCATGTTTACATGTGTTACATGCAACCACCAATACTTTTCTCTATCCATGTTTACATGTGTCACATGCAACCACCAATACTTTTCTCTATCCATGTTTACATGTGTTACATGCAACCACCAATACTTTTCTCTATCCATGTTTACATGTGTCACATGCAACCACCAATACTTTTCTCTATCCATGTTTACATGCAACCACCAATACTTTTCTCTATCCATGTTTACATGTGTTACATGCAACCACCAATACAGGATAACTTCTTCCCAACAGTTTGTGTATTATGACATTGTCAAATAATTAATTAATTTTGAGAGGACAAGACTATATCTGAAACACTGTCACCTCTGTTTGGCTCCAAAACATGTTGAGTAAGGAAACAATCCTGTATTAGAAATATATTCACTTTTGGTCATCACCCCTGCAATCTCTAAATGATTTCCACTCAGTGGCGCATTTATAGGGACTTTGGCATTGGGCAATGGCCCCCTTTGTTTGTTGGGAAAAGAATGTGTTTGTATATACCTGTTGAGCCACACCATCCGTATGGTAGTGTATGGCAAACTAATGGGTGACAAAGTTTGGCACATCTTTGGCCCCCATTTCCAAGATCCTAAATATGCCACCTAGTGTCTTGTACTTCTACAATTGCTTTGTTTCTCTAGCTTAGACTTTAGCTGGAACCAGGGGCACCTAGGCCTATAATGTATGTGGGGAATTTGTGTCTGTGTCACTATGACCTTGGTCAGGACAATAGCTATTAGCTATACAGGGAATCAGAAATACAACAGAGTACCAAGAACATGTCTATAGGACACTAACTTGGACAGGACAGTAGCTACATGAAGGCCCCTAGGCAGGAGATTAGTCATGGAGGGGCACCAGCTGTGTATGGAGGGGCAACAGCTGAGTATGGAGGGGCACCAGCTGAGTATGGAGGGGCACCTAAATTAGTCATGGAGGGGCACCAGCTGTGTATGGAGGGGCACCAGCTGAGTATGGAGGGGCACCAGCTGAGTATGGAGGGGCACCTAAATTAGTCATGGAGGGGCACCAGCTGTGTATGGAGGGGCACCAGCTGAGTATGGAGGGGCACCAGCTGTGTATGGAGGGGCAAATGTAGTGTATAAGAAAACGGTATAACATGATACGAATTGTTATGGCAATAATAAAACATTAAGTGACATGAAATCATTGTATACACCCTTTACTACATGTATGAGTTGATTAAAATGTGGTCAGGAATTACGGAAAAATTACAGAAGAATTAAAACAGTGTCCAGGGCTGAGGTGAATTCAAAAATGAATTGGAATTATTCAATTCCATTCTTGAATTTGAAAGATTTTCACCAAGCTGAATTTTAATTGAAAGATTTTGAGTAAGTTGAATTGGAAGAAAATGAATTGAACCACTTTTCTTGTGCTGGTGGGATCTGGTTTTATTTCCAATATGGCCCTCAATCCAACCCTAGAATAAATTTTATAAATTATGAACTCAAAGTCTTTGTAGCAACAAAACATCCATTTGTCCACATTTGAACAGAGTGTGTGTGGCAATGTTACCATGTGGCAATTAGAAAAAAAACTCAGAAGTTCTGCTCAAATCAAACTATGGTGGGGTGTGATGAGCTTACTTTGAATTCAACACAGGTTGCAGCTCCTGCTCTAAGATAACATTTGTTGTCTGCCTGCACATATCTGAAACCAGGCCATTTGTTTGTACTAGGAATGTGTGAAGCCATAGCCAGCCCAATGGGGCATCCCAACAATTAAGTAATTGGCTTGCTACTCCTGCATTGTTTCATTGAGCAGGTACTTGTGAAACCATGATCAGTGATCAGTCTACTGGTCTTTTCATGTTGTTTGAATAACTCAGTGGTTGTCTGTACATTGTTTACAATTACTAGCAGTTAGAATAACATGCAAACAAACCTGATATTTTGTAAGTTTGCAGCAATAGATGTAATAGAAAAGTAATAGACTATTATCTATTACTTTAGGATCTATTACTATTACTTTTGAAAACAGTTCCTCTATTATTATTACAGAAAATAAATGTCTACTACAATCACACGTTACTATTATCCCATGCATTTGCATTTAAAAAAACTCCCTTAATTCGGAATTGGAATTGAAAGATTTGAGCTGGAATTTGAAAAAAAAATGAATTGAATTTGAATTGATTAAACTGAATTGAAAGGAATTTGAATTGATTAAATGGAACTGACCCCAGACCGACAGTGTCCCAGTTTTAGGTCTAAATTAGTCGTATGCAGCTAGCAGAACAGAATATATCTGCTCTGCTGCTGGAATTGTTTGACAAATTCATCACGAGTGAAGTTTTGTGTGAGGTCTCGCTCGAAAGAGAGGAGGTTGCTTAGGCATTTATAACAGCACATCAGGCTCACCTTTAAATAATTAAAGGCATGCCTTTAAATAAATAAGCATGCGTATGTAACATTAAAGGAGTTATTGTAACGTTAAAGGCATGCCTTTAAATAATTACAACCATGCCTTTAACTTTACCGCCAACCTGTCTGAGCGCTGACGTTACAACAGACTTGGTTACACAACAGCATGGAAGGAGTAGATGTGTTATGAGCCTTAATAGAAAGCTTCCAGTGGGGCCATGTTTTTTTGTGCATTTGATCTTAATACATCGGCTACAATATGGTGAATTGTTCCCACCGTCAACTAGCTTTGCTCTCAGACAACTGTAAAATTGAGTCTGGGGCACAGCCGTAAATAGAACACATCAGTAGAACTATAGGGAAATGATTACAGCTTCATGGTCCTAGGCCCCCTGGTTCGCATGTCATTTCAGAATTTTGTTTCACTGGTTTTGACTTGTTACAATTAAAGGCATGGTTGTAATTATTTAAAGGCATGGCTTTAATGTTACAATTTAACTTTACATATGCGTGCTTAATTATTTAAAGGTATGCCTTTAATCATTTAAAGGCATGCTTTTAAACATTAAAGGTGAGCCTGATGTGCTGTCATAGGCATTGTTGGAGCATTGACCGTCTGTAATAATAATAATAAAATACGATATTTATATAGTGCCATAATCACAGTGCTATATGGTGCTTTACAATACAATAATAATACAGCTAAGCGTATATATGCAGATAAATAATTAAGAACAATAGCATGTAGTAGATGCTTGTGTAAGTGTAGAAAAGCTTGCCTCAGACACTGCTGTTGAAGCACCAAATGTTTGAGCACATGAAAGAACTCTGTACAACATTGGAAATGCCTCTTTGTACATAACGACAACTTTCTGCAACGCACCAGTGTTTTGGACGATGTCATGTCCTTGGGTGATTTTTTAAAGGATCAGGGGCTTTGTAACTTCTACCTTGTGATAGAGATCATTCTCAATGATGGGGTCTGGAATAAGCTCCAACAATGGCTTCATCTTTTTGACATCAAGAAAATCATTACCATTGGCGCTAAGTGTTGTCAAGGCTGTATACACTGGCTAAAGTTCTAGTAAAATGGAACCAATGACGGAGAAGTACAGCTGCTTCATTTCGGATGTTATCGCTGTATCGTCATTGTTCTGGCCAACCATTGCCTCCACTACGCTCTCTGAAAATTTCGCATTTAACTTCTGCTGTTTTTGTCTTGGTGCCAGTTCGTGTGACTGCACTGCAAGTTTTGCTCCCAATGGTCAGCAATTCTTGGAATCGCTCATCTGTTCTCAAAGCTGTTACTGCCAAGATGGTGCTTTCAATCAGTTCCACACCTAATGCCAGGTCAGTCTTCTCTGCTTGCAACAGTCGATTAGGTGGCTGGAGAAGGCCACGCACTGCGTGAAGTCGATTAGGTGGCTGGAGAAGGCCACGCACTGCGTGAAGTAGATTAGGTGGCTGGAGAAGGCCACGCACTGCGTGAAGTAGATTAGGTGGCTGGAGAAGGCCACGCACTGCGTGAAGTAGATTAGGTGGCTGGAGAAGGCCACGCACTGCGTGAAGTAGATTAGGTGGCTGGAGAAGGCCACGCACTGCGTGAAGTAGATTAGGTGGCTGGAGAAGGCCACGCACTGCGTGAAGTAGATTAGGTGGCTGGAGAAGGCCACGCACTGCGTGAAGGAGATTAGGTGGCTGGAGAAGGCCACGCACTGCGTGAAGTAGATTAGGTGGCTGGAGAAGGCCACGCACTGCGTGAAGGAGATTAGGTGGCTGGAGAAGGCCACGCACTGCGTGAAGTAGATTAGGTGGCTGGAGAAGGCCACGCACTGCGTGAAGTAGATTAGGTGGCTGGAGAAGGCCACGCACTGCGTGAAGTAGATTAGGTGGCTGGAGAAGGCCACGCACTGCGTGAAGGAGATTAGGTGGCTGGAGAAGGCCACGCACTGCGTGAAGTAGATTAGGTGGCTGGAGAAGGCCACGCACTGCGTGAAGGAGATTAGGTGGCTGGAGAAGGCCACGCACTGCGTGAAGTAGATTAGGTGGCTGGAGAAGGCCACGCACTGCGTGAAGGAGATGCGCGATGATGAGAAACTTTGGTTCTTGTATTCTGGTCAATAGGCCAGCTGCAAGAACATTTACATCACCAGGCAAAGTAGGTGAGCATGTCGCTTCATCAAGCATGTCAACTAGCACATCATGACTGCCAATCATAACTTGACAGTTTCGTAGTGGCCTGTCCAACGTTGATCAAGAAGACGTTTCAGCTTGTCGCCTTCATAGATGTTGGCAATCACTGGCATTCTTGTGAAATAGTATAAGACAGCTCGAGTGCATGGATGACAACCAAGTGCAGCAGGTGGCTGAAGCAGTGGATGTATGGGATGACCTTGATCAGTCTGTGCTCTATGACTTCTTGGACACCTCCACATCACGCTTATTAACAAATGCATGTCAACGCATTTAAATGCAAATGTTTCACTTGATTCAAATGCAAATGCAAATGCCATTTTCCAGGAACACATTCAAATGCAAATTTTTTGGGGTCGCACTCAAATGCAAATGTTTTGGTTACACATCTGCAAATGCATTTGAATTAATTAAAAATGTTTTGGCTTTATATTAACATTTTGTTTTATTTGGAGAAAAAACAACATAATGTACACAAACACATTATTAATTTATTTATTAAATACAGTAGTATATAATTGTAACCATTAAGTCCCACTACATTGTAACCAAGTCCCACTACATGAACACAATGTTGAAAAAAGTATAAAAGCGTTGAGAAACAGTAAATCACCAGGAGTTGATAACATATACACTACAGGCTGAAATGTTGAAAACACAGAGTAATATGGTAGCACGAAAACTTGAGGAAGTGTTCAAATTAATATGGAAGAATGAAGAAATACCTGAAGAATGGCAGAAAGGAGTCATCATTAAATTACCTAAAAAGGTGACCTGGAGAACTGTAATAACTGGAGAGGTGTTACGCTGGAGAGGTGTTGTCAGTTCCCAGCAAGGTGCTGGGTAGGGTGATTTTAGGAAAGCTTTTGATAGTATTCACATAGAGTTTATGGAGAATTATGAAATACTATGGAATTCCATCCAAAATTATCAATCTTGTGAAAATGTCTTACAAAAACTTCAGATGTGCATGAAGCCAAATTGTCAAAATGGCTTTATGTGATGTCGGGAGTGAGGCAAGGATGTGTGATGTCACAGTTTTTGCTTGTATTGGTGATAGACTGGATTATGCGGAAAACAACTAGAAGGAAAAGATGAATTCAATGGGGATTGGATACGATGGAGGACCTAGATTTTGCAGACGATTTAGATCTATTATCAACATCAAGAAGAAACTTACAACAGAAGACAAACGAGCTAGAAGTGCACGCAAAGAGAACTGGATTACACATAAACACAGCCAAAACGAAAGTGATGATGATCAAGACTGATGATAACCAACCAATTGTAATAGGCATAGACGATGTAGAAACTGTTGATAGTTTCACTTATCTAGGCTCAGTTATGGATGCAGACAAAGGTTCAACAGCAGATATAAGTGCACACCTAAAGAAAACGAGAGCAGCCTATTATAAACTGATGAAAGTGTGGGCATCAAGCCAATACAGAAGGAAAACAAAACTCAGAATCTACAAGAGCAATGTGATGTCGGTTCTACTATACGGAACAAAATGCTGGAAGGTAAACCAAAAATGGACAAAGGTTCAATACATTTCACAATAGATGTTTGCGTCGAATTCTACGTATATTCTGGCCAAGAACAATTACAAATGAAAAACTGTATGAAGAGGTAGAAATAAGCAGGATAACAGACATCATTAAGGCTAGATGATGGAGTTTTATTAGCCATATCCTTCGGTTTGAGAATACAAATGACTGCCGTATAGTGATGAGTTGGACACCTGTGGTAAAGAGATCGATCAGAAGACCAAAAGAGACATGGCAGCGAATGGTGGAAAAAGAACAAGATGCGTTTGGGTGGAAATCATGGGCAGAGGCGGCACAGAGGGCGGCTGACAGGGCAGAATGGCGGACTCTTGTACACACCCTATGTGACACATGGCGCCTGAGTCACACAGTTCCTGGCCTGCAGAGGTGGTAGAAATGGGAGGAAGGAATAGACCGCAAACTATGGCAGGGAATGAAAGGCTAATCATTCAGGTAGGCCAGAAATGAAGAGTACCCAAGACAAATGACTGTCCACTGGTGGGGTCACTGGGATGATAACCTGGTGGATAATTACAGCTACCACTAATTACTCTCTCTTGCTGTAAATATTTAGGGCTGGCATTGCTAATGTTTATTCCCCCAGTGAGCTGCCACCCCCAACCCATCCCAACTGATCCAACACAACACAAGGGAGTCATTTGTCTGCATTGTTTCATTGAATAGGTAATCTCTGAAGCCACCAACTTATAGACCAGTTGGCCTTTTCATGTAGTATGAATAACAGCTCAGTCATGAGCCACTGACCAATTGACCATTGACCTACAGAGCACTTTCAAAGAGCACATTGTTAGTGTATTTACAGGTCAGACAATGATTTCATAATCTGCTGAGGATACTGCTCACTACAGAGCACTTTTTCCAATAGCATGTTGAGAACTTGTGAAAGTGAATCTAACAATAATTATTCAAAGAATTACGTATGCATTTGATTGTGCATTTGACAAACCAAATGTTTGTGGGTTGCAAATGCAAATGTTTACTTATTACTTACAACATTTAACTCCAAACAGCATAGGAGTGATTTATTTTTAGAGTTTTCCTTCTCTAGAATTACTGAGTCCACAGCAGGTATTTTCCATTTCCCTGTGTGGGGTCTTTTACTTCCCCTGGCATAAGCACCAAATAGAAGGGGCCAACAGCTTTTACTGTCTCTTCAGAAAGACTAAGGCAAAGTGGGGTAAATGAAGTTGCCCAAGCTTCAAAACGGTGGAGGTGGTTTTGAACCCCAATCCCTTCAACTGAAAAGTCTGACGCTCTACCACTCGACCACTGCACCCCACGTTTAAGATATGCATTTACATGCATTTACAATTTCACGGAAACATTTTAATGTGCATTAAAATGCTTAACGTTAAAATGCTTAACGTTAAAATGCTTAACGTTAAAATGCTTAACGTTAAAATGCTTAACGTTAAAATGCAGTTGTATTTGTTAACAAGCCTGCTCCATGTACTCCAGACATAACATTAGCACCGTTATAACATTGACTGATGATGCAGTTGACACTGCAACCAGACGATTCCAAGATGCTCATTATCTTTGTTGTGATTGATTGCGTATCAAGCTCACCCAGTGTTGTCATCTGTAGCAGACGTTCCCTTGACTCTCCATCTTTCACAAGTCGTACAACGATGGACAACTCTTCATTGTCCTTGTCACGTGTGCCATCACATTTTATGGTGTAGCATCCACCATCACTGCTGTGTACTTCATGCACCTTACTTCGCACAATTTCACACATTATGGAAATTATTTTGTTCTGGATATCCAGTGATGAGTACTTGGCATTTGCTGGTACAGTCTTCGCAATCCCAGCCAGCTGTTCGTCCTTAGAAGCAACAAACTCAAACAGGTTCAAGAATTTGCCCCTTGCGAAATGTTCATTGATGGTGTCCTTGTCTCCTCTCAAACTCATCTCATTCACAGCCAACAATCTGATCATGTAAAATATGCTACATATGCAATATCAGTTCCTGTGAATTGAGTCATGACTAACAATCATGTCGACGGAGACGTCCGGCAGAGGTAACAGTAGCTCTTGTCACCTTTGATGGAATACTCCAGCTGATCGACATTTGGAGTAACACACCTGGGAAAATGATCTGTTCTTGCTTCTAAACCGCATTGCTGGTGGATAAGATAGAAGTTTTGGTAGTGCTAGCTGCTCCGTAGCAAGATCATCTGGCATGTTCTGTATTGCTGTCTCTAGAGGAAGATGGCTGGATGATGGCCTTGGGTTCACCCTAGTTGGAAATTTCTCCATCACAGATTGTTTGATACTAGTATCTAGTAAGGGTAAGCAAGGAAACAGCACTGGTTCAGACGACATACATTGTGATTCACACAGTGATGTAGACTGACAAAGCAATGAAACTGATGCAGAATGTGATAAAGCTGTTGAAGATGAACAAAATATATTTAAGTAAGTTATATTAAAATAATTGTTCAACTCACGGCTGCCGCATTACCATGTTAATTATTTCAAAGTATTTATTTTTGCATTCCAGCGTTCAAGTGGAACAGTGTGTGTTAAACATTAAAATAGGAAACATGGGATCACGCCGCCTGCCTGATGTACACCTATTTTGTGATATATAGCTGTGCATGTACCTGTAATTTGCATATTAGCCGAATAGCACTCAATCGCCCATGGCCGCCTGATCATTTACTCCTCATTCCGCCTGCTGCCGCCCGATGGTCATACATGTGTGTAGTAGTAGCGGATAGTCTTTAAACTTTATCAATATAACTACTGATGTCATAGCTATGAATGGTGGGTAAATTTTTTAATAAAGTTTTAATTAAAAAATAAAGAAATTTTCAAGAATTCGCGATTTTTTACAGCTACTAGTTTAGTTTTGAGCCTTTTAAAAATGGCGACTTCTCAGCGATCGATATGCTACACTATTGAAGAAACTGTCAACATCATGGAAGATTTCATTGACCATTCAGACATGGATGTAGAGGAGAGAATGACTGATAAAATGCCACATTGAAATTTACATGTTAGCATGGCATGGTCACCCGCATGGCGGAGGCAAATCCTATGTTCTGACCTGAACGAAGTCGAAGGTGTCACCTAAGTGACAGGTCTGTGAGAATATTCGGACAATAATTCACGCTAACGATGTATCATCTTAGTTATTGTTTCGTGATGTATTACTATCAGCCTTCCTATCCCCAACTGGGAGTTGGTATACTGAGCTGAGGCTAAGCCCAGCCTGCTAGGCCCAGGGTTCGCATTTATAGTGACCTCATTTTGTGATTATGCTATAATAATGGTTTACGAATAAATGTAATTCTAGCCATCTGAATAAAACATAGTTGGTATCATTGGATAACTATTTTATTGGTCTTTGGAACAAAATTAACTTGCATCAGTAAAACATTGACTTGAAAAAAGTTACAAAGCAAAACATGGCATGTCCCACACAAAATTGATGTTCCGTTATTGTTCTTTTTACTGTCATAATAAATTTTGATGGATATTAGTGATACAATTACCTATATCTTCTGTCAATGTGTAGGGAATTTCTAATTCCTATTTAACTTAAGTGTCCCACAATATATATATCATTTTAATAGCGGGAGCTGGTAAATGCCTATATCATATATGTATACGAAATTGCAGTTCAAGAGATGACGTCTACATTTCAAACTTCAGATTCTGACATTTAGATATACGTGCCGAATGTTGACGACTGTTATCATTGACATTGTGATTGTCATGACAACATCGGCGTATGGCAGCGGTTTGTTTTGTGGTCCGCTCCCCGTCTGTTTTGGTCCAACACACTAATCATTATTTCTCCTTAAATTTAACGTCGATCGTCCTCGCGAAAGTTGCGGTGTTCGACACCAAAGTCAAACGCGTTTACCTGATGCTTAGCCTTTGGCTTGGCTTGGCTGTGATATCTCGCCAAAACTTCTCTCTTTTAATCGTTAACGAAGTTTGTAACTTACTCGTGATCGTTAATTTATTGTTGGCGATGCCTACAATCACGCATATTATACATTCATCTATAAAGATTGCGTTTCCCGCCTGCTTTCCACCACGGACAACTTCGGCATTTACGCTTACTCTGCCTCTGGACTGGCAAATTGATTTTATTGACAGGCGTGACCATTTGGTCTGTTGCGCGTGCGCAGTGCAATGGAATGTGTCGGAAACCTTCTACGTCCGGACTAGCGAGCCTAGTCTATTGACCAATAATTAGTTGAAGACTCTCGGTGCGCTACGTCCGGTTCGCGTGTTTTTTTTAGCAGGTAGGTTGAGCACCATGGGCGGATGTGAACCAATGCGGTGGTCGGATTTTAGCACGTGATGCATACATTATTGAGCATTTTTTACATGTGCGGTGTGGTGTGGTACGGCAGCTTGCGCCAACACGTGCATTTGTTTACTAACAAGTTTTATGAAAAAGACGGCGTTTGTTTGGCATTGTTGGGGCGACTAATGACCAACTTCCGCGCATGGTATGTAAACACCCGTGCGTGCGTGCGTGCGTGCGTGCGTGCGTGCGTGCGTGCGTGCGTGCGTGCGTGCGTGCGTGCGTGCGTGCGTGCGTGCGTGCGTGCGTGCGTGCGTGCGTGCGTAATATAGTTATTACTGTAGGGCCTACACTACAGTTATATAAAAATAATACTCAGGCAGCTACTGTCTGGGTCTGGCGCCAAATTCGTTAGCTACCACCGTAGCACCGGGTATACTTAATATATTATGACGTCTTCACCAAAACAAGAAGAAACAGCGATCCATTGTGCAAGTGCAAAGTTGATCCCATGTTTTATTTTGACAGAGTATCCTACCGACTGGTTATGAGCGAGGTACTGTGTAATATATTTCCCTGTGTTTTTAGTAATGTGTTGGTATGTTTTTTTTTTGACGACCATGACTAGTTGTGCCTAATCTGATTAATGTTGAAATCCAATAATAAAAAAATTACCTGAAAAAAATAAATTTTTTTGGTGATAATCCAAGAGGACCCTTGAGTCTTGACCCACCCAGCCACATCAAATTTTTTTTTATTAACAAAGCCACTTAGTGCAAAACTTGGTACACAAATAGCTTTACATTATAATTACATGTATATATATATATATATATATATATATATATATATATATATATATATATATATATATTATATATATATATATAATATATATATAACACAAATGTTTACACTCTCATTGAATTCATATAAATTCAAATAATATAATATTTTCACTGGAAATACAAACTAAATATATATGTATATGTATATGTATATGTATATGTATATATATATATATATATATATATATATATATATATATATATATATATATATATATATATATATATATATATATATACATATGCATATACATATATATTTAGTTTGTATTTCCAGCGAAAATATGTATTTGAATTTCTATGAATTCAATGAGAGTGTAAAAAATTGTGTTAGCATGGAACAAAATTTATGTAATCTCCAAATAGGATTTAGGATATCTCATATGTTTTCAATATCGATTATATATTATTTTTATATTTATCATAGCCTTGATCGAGGAAACATGGGCACTGACCTACCGTGACATACTGTTTGTTCGTGGAAATAACACAAACAACTTTTGTGAAGCAGCAAAGCGTGTGTTGAAAGAAAATGTTCTGAATCGTACCTAAGCCATCAACATCATCCAACTGTTTAACATCATCGTGACACGCATGGAGAGCTACTATGTGCGACGCATACTAGAACCAACAACCAAGTAAGTGACCCGCAGTCAAGATATGTCATGGAGGCTGCGGATGTTGACAAGCAGCAAGTTCACAAGGTTGGACGTACCGTGTACACAGTGCCCAGTGCATCTGTTGCTGGTGCGACATACACCGTTGACATGGACCTTGGTCTGTGCACATGTCCTGTTGGCTGTACTGGTTGTGGTACACATGAGCATAGGTATTCATGCTTAAAGAAGGCAAAGTCAGAAGCCAGTGCTCAACGTCTCCCTACAACGAGATTAGCTGCACCACATAGCGTAGCTGAATGTGTTAGCAGAAATGTTAATCTAGGAAAAACACATTCCACCAAATAGTTGTGTATGTGGGACAGCCACATGCCCTCATATGGCATTGGACAAACTAAAAGCGGTCACAGTTTTCTTGGTTTATTCTTTATGGCTATGCTAAGCCTGACATCTAACTGTTTCATTGTTTACGTTGCGATTGAGTTTTAATTGTCTGAGTTGTTATTGTCTGTGTGACATATATGGTATATCCTATAATACTACATGCCTGAAATTTAACCTTTTCATTGTTTACATTGCGATTGAGTTGTGTGTGTCACATGGCATAACCTATGCCTATAGGGCTAAAAACATAATTATACCTTCATATACTGTGTATTGCCAATTCTCTCTGACCATTTTTTATTCATTAGCCAATGACAATGAAGCTAATTTCCCCCTTTTATTTTTGGACTCCGTGTCAGCTTTCTGTAGTAATATTTTGTAGACTACTGTTAATTTAAATGTGTACTAATTGTTGGATTTGCCTGATTTTGGGTACTTGAATCCTATTTGTGCCATTTGATTTCCATTGCAGTAGTGTAGAAATCATGACTAAAAGAGAACTTTTGTTTTTAAGAAACCTGATGTGCTTCAATCATACAGTTGGGATTGATAGCTTGTCATTACAACAAGTAGCCAACTTAGGTCAACACTTAGTAAATGTTATAGCAAGTGTGGTTACAACAACTTAAATAACATTGAATACACATTTACTGTGTACTAATAATAGTGTGTGAAACATTTTCCTATTAGACATATTGTTTGATAAGCCAGAATGATTGCTCTGTAAATTGTGATAAATAAAAAATCGATAGTATCTTGGCCATAATCGATTATACTCTTTTTCGAGGTATGTACGTTTCGGGATTGGATTTATTTTACCTCTTATTGTAAATACACGTGGACGGCCCCACTACAAAATATTCATATTACAGGGGTGTGTGGGGTACGTTGTAGCTTTTATTTTTTTACACACTGCATATCTTGGTTGAATACAGTACATGCTACCTGGGTGTAGTGGTCAGTTAATGAGTGATGTGTTGTACGTGGATTGTTTGAATATGTTATCCATGCGTACTATAATTACTAATAAAGATGTTGCGTTGTAATGGGCCTATCTTTGCTTTGTGTCATTGTTGATCGAGAAACCCCTATATATAATTGTTGAGCAACCCATACATAAAATTGTTGAGCTACCCCTCTATAAAATTGTTGAGCAACCCCTGTAGTAATTTAAAGTCTTATTTCCTTGTTTGTGTTGTATTTACAATCCAAAGTATAAGCTTATATGCATATAAAAACCGGCAACGTAACTACCACATATAATTAACTTTTACAAGTACTAGTAGCTTCTTCTGACATCTGACCCATATATCACTGATCGTTTTTAGAAGTTAATCGCAAAAATATAATTGCATAGATTTATAGCTTACATATAAATGTCTAGTTGCACCCTATTTAAATAAACTGGATCTACTATCAACAAAATATTTCCCTTGTCCTTCCGCCATCACCGAGAGCCCGTCTCCACCTTCCAAAAACAAGTTGGCAATTGTGGAGGACCTGTTGCCAGCTATATAAGTGGATGCGAAAATTGTCACTACGATCATTATTTATTTGAAACAATTAATTATCACGCAGGCACGAACGCACATACCATGCGCGAAACGCGTATCTGATGTTGGTCATTAGTCGCCCCAACATTGCCAAGCAAACGTAATCTTTTCCATAAAACTTGTTAGTAAACACATGCACGTGTTGGCGCAAACTGTACCACACCACGTATAAAAATTCTCAATAATGTATGCATCACGTGCTGAAATCCGACCACCGCATTGGTTGACATCCGCCCATGGCGTTCAACCTACCTGCTAAAAAAAACACGCGTCCGGTTCATGCATCGCGATTAAATGTAGGATTCAGCCTACATTTACATTTCCCATTGGTGGCCATGTTAACGTTTTGCATAATTATAAGAAAACGTGACCATAAAAAATTATAGTAGTGTTTACCAGCCGCTGTCATCATCTCACTGACATGCTGGTCGAGTTTTGTCAAAATTAGACATTTCTAACTCTTGTAATATGCCTGTATGTGCGATACCCCTCAATGTTTACCAATATTGGCATAAATTACGATGCACACGTATCTAGTGGTCAAAAAAATCACAAATATCCTTCCGCCTATTAAAATCATTTCACTCCCAACAGCTTCCACCAGCAAACCTGGTAATGTCCCTGCACAAATGCACTTATGTCAGATAGTATGAATGTTTTAAAATGTCCTATATCCAAACTTACTATGCCCTATATTCGTATATCGAAGTCTAACTGAGGCATGACCACTGTATCGCTAGTCTATAGCTTAGCTAGTCCGGACGTAGGGCTTAGTCTGGGACTACGCTACACGGGGAATCAACAATACAATTATAATGCCAGGAACAGTCTATTGGATACTTACTTGGTATACTTGGTTGTATGGTCTCTTTCAGCCGGTGGCTGGCCATCATTTTTTTCTTGAAAGTGTTCAGAGTATAGGAGCTGACACGACTTCTTCAGGTAGTTTTGTTCCCGTAATCGATGACATGTTTTGTGAAGAAGTGTTTACGGATGTCTGTACGGGAGTACTTTCACGCTATCAACTTTTCCTCTTCTTAAATTGCAGTTCTAAACGCACACTGTCACATTTTTCTTCCAAATATTTCATCACTTTCTCTTACAGCACTTTAGGCTTTAGCGCGTGCGCGCCGCACATACACTGAGTCTATAAACCTTGGAGGGAGAGGGTCGACTCGTACCCGGTAAAAGAAGAAGTAGTTTTAAGTTTAGTTTTAAGCTGTGGCTCCTCATTTGCTGCTACATTGAGCCTCCTGTTTAGGCTACCGATATATTTATCTGGTCTTCAGCAAAGGAGGTGGGTAAGCTCGTGTCATGCGCAGTAGACATAATAATAATAATAACACATAATATAGAGTTTAGTTGTAGCTTGTGTTGATAGGCTACCTAATCTTTTTATCCAATGCTACAAACTAAATGGTTAACTTCTTATGACGTTTTGTCATATATATATATATATATATATATATATATATATATATATATATATATATATATATATATATATATATATATATATGACAAAACGTCATATGAAGGATATATATATATATATATATATATATATATATATATATATATATATATATATATATATATGCATACATGCAATCATACATACATACATACATACATACATACATACATACATACATACATACATACATACATACATACATACATACATACATACATACATACGTACGTACATATACATACATATCATTGTGACGTCGCCAATTTGTGCAAACAACGACAAGTTGGTTCAAGTCATCTATAGTTGTTTATTGTGGTCTTATTTGTTAAGCCTAGAGAAAATATATAAAAATAAGAAAAAACTTGAAACACACAACAACAGAGTGTGTCAGTTATTCAATATTACTCAACATTACAAACATGAAAACACCACAGAATGCACAATATAATGTTACCAATGCAATGTAAAGTATGTTAAGAAATATGTAATGGTTATACAAGATACATCACGAGTACACAATAGTTACTCAAAATAAACTATGAATTCTACATACAGGACACGGGAACTTGGATATAAACTATAATATGTGAGATACTGTTCTAGATACTACTGTAAAATAAAAGGACTTAGGAATAACAATAAGTGCTGATATGAAAGTTTCAGAACAGTGTGGTATTGCAGCTTCAAAGGATAATGAAATTCTTGGGTTGATTAGGAGAAACATAATATGCAAGATAAAAAAGCTAATTATACCTCTGTATAAAGCAATAGTTAGACCTCATTTAGAATACTGTATTCAAGCGTGGAGACCATACCGTACGAAGGATAATACATACGCTTGAACGCATACAGAGGAGAGCAACTAAAATGATTCCATAATTCAGAGACCTTAGTTATGAAGAACGCCTGAAAGAATGTGGTGTAACAATTCTAGAGACAAGGAGGTTAAGAGGAGATCAGATTGAAGTTTTAAAGATATTGAATGGATATGAAAATATTGATAGAAATATGTTTTTGTCACTCAAGAAAGATAGTAGAACTAGAGGACATAAGGTAAAATTAGGATCAGTGTAGATTGGAAGTACTTGTTCTCACAGAGGACAATAAATGAATGGAACAAATTGTCTACGGATTGTGTAACTGGTAGCAACGCGAATATGTTTAAAAACAAGGTTGACACACATCTCAGGAGGGCGGGTTACACGTAGATGAACATTGTTGGACTCTCAATAAGCCAATGGCTTCCTTGTCCACTTGCCATCTGGGCCTTTGGCTTGGATGGCAAATCTTGTTAAACCTCCAACAATCGCGCGCGGTGAATACTTCGTCTGGCCATATTCAAAACAGCGATCACCTATTTGATAAGCATTGCTATCATGACTGTCACGTAAGCACTGCGAAGTTATGCCGTCTTGGGGACGGGCATTTTTGCTAGTAGTTATAACAATAACAACTAATTAACTATACTATTATTCTCTATATAATGCATTGGATTACACAGGGTGCTGCCATATGGTGGCAAGTAACGACACCATCAACAAGATTAGGTAGCCTATCTAACCTTGGTAGACGGAGTGGATTGGCATGTTTTCCGGCAGTGGTTCTAGCCGAACGTCGAAGTTCTTGCGGCTCATCTTCAGCGTCCACTGTTCGTCCAACTTCCATCTCAGCTTTATCAGGTGATTGTCCTCTATCCTGTGTACTTGATTCTGTGGCATCGTCTGTGCCATTTGTGGTTACCTCTGGCGCAACGTGTGCGGCATTACTTCCAACTCATCTTCAGAATCAGACGGTGATGAAGTGTTGGAATGTGCAGATGAATCTGGTGCTCTAGGCTCGGTGTCTTGGTTGTCATCACTGATCATTGCTGGATTCTCAGTGGTTGGCACCAACTCCTTAATGTCCAGCAATTCTGCTCGATATACTGCTTTGGTTGATCCAAATCCATCGCCTGGTTGGATGATATACAAATTGCCTCCATCCAGACATGATAGAACCTTGTATTGAATAGTTTTCCGTGCATCCTATATCTTGGTTCAGCACAAAGACCCTTGAACCAACCCCGATGCCTTGGTCATTGGCCTTCTTTTTCTGTCTCAAGTCTCAAGTCTCAAGTGGTTTACTCCAAACAGCCCAAACTTGGGCTAACGCAGGAGTTTGTGGTGGACTGTGCGCATGCGCTGTGGGTGGTACGTTCGATTAAAAGACTAGTATCATTAATGTTGCTGAAATGGTTTTTATCTGATAGTTTTATTTATTTTATGTATAGGATGTTTAACGAACATTTTTAATAGGTTGGTTGTGTGTATGGATACTGTCGCTGCCTTGCCACATGCACACATAGACAGTCTCCATACCCACACCATGGATAAGTTTACGCTGAGCACTGTGTTTTAAAGGCAGTTTAGGTGAGGAAGTGTGGTGAAAGGGAGTTCCATAATAGCTTCTTGAAATTATTTTGGGTTTTTAATGTTGGTAATTTTTGATGGAATCATATTCCATATGCGAATGGCTCTGGGATAAAATGAAAAGACCATTGCATTTATACGACACTTGGGGGCTATGTATTGTCCACGGGTTCGAGAGCGAGTTAGTAGGCCCGGAGGGGGGGGTGATCTCAATAATGTTGTTTAGAATTTTGTAGAAGGTAGTGGCTTGTTTGATAATGCGCCTTCGTTCGAGGGTTGGCCATCCAAGGGCAGTAATTAGATCTGCTGGATTTGTGTTCCGTCTGTAATAATTTTTAACAAATCTGGCAGCAGAGTGTTGCACTCTTTCAAGGCTTTTAACTTGTGAAAAGGTGTGGGGATTCCATATGGGTGAAGAGTACTCAAGTTTTGGCCGGATTAGCATGTTGTACGCTGTTTGCTTAACTTCGGGTTTACATGGGCCAAGAGTTCGTTTAATCATGCCTAAACATTTCGAAGATTTTGAAGTTATGTCAGTGACGTGATTTGTCCAGGTTAATTTGGAATCCAATTTTACTCCGAGGTATGAGTGGCTGGATACGGTGGATAATGGCTGGCCAGAAAGCGAGTACTTGTGTGTGCTGGGTTTAGTTTTGTTTGTTATTGGAAGGTGGACGCATTTAGATACATTAAATTCCATTTGCCATTTGTCTGACCATGTTTGGAGTTGGCTAAGGTCAGTTTGGAGAATTTCATGGTCGGTTTTGGAAGAAATTTTACGATATATAATACTATCATCTGCAAAAAGGCGTATAGAAGATTTGATGTTCCCATTTATGTCATTTATGTAGAGTAAGAAGAGGACAGGTCCTAGAACTGAACCCTGTGGGACACCAGATGTGACATCTGTGATGTCCGATAGGGCACCGTTAACGGAGACTCTCTGTTTGCGGTTGGATAGAAAAGATTTGATCCAATTTTGAGTGTTTCCAGTGATTCCGTAGGAGGTCAATTTTGATAGAAGACGTAGGTGAGGCACTTTGTCGAAGGCTTTAGCAAAGTCAAGCAGGATTGCGTCAATTTGGGTCTTGTTGTCCATAGCAGTCATCCAGTCGTGGACTGTCTCAATGAGTTGAGATTCACAAGACAGTCCCGACTGGAATCCGTGTTGGAAGTGGAGAATGATGTTATGCTTGTGCAGGTGTTTCCACATGTTGCTTAGGATGATATGTTACATTACTTTACAGAGGATGCAGGTTAGTGATATGGGTCTGTAGTTAGCTGGGTCAGATTTATGGCTCTTTTTGTGTATAGGAGTTACTAATGCTTGTAGCCAGTCATTAGGAAGTTTACCTGTGTTGTATGATTGTTGGAAAATTTGGGTGATGATGGGAGCTATCTGCTTTGCAGTTTCTTTAAGGACTCTAGCTGGGAGTTCATCTGGGCCTGTAGCTTTGTTCTGGTTTAGATTTTCCAGCTGCTTTATTACGCCATCTATGCCAATTTCGAGAAGGGGGGTGTTGGGGTAAGTAGAGGGGGCTATTTGGGGGATGGGGTGCTTTTCTTGGGTAAATACAGAGCTAAATTGGTTGTTTAGGGCATTTGCTTTATCTCGATCATTAATTATTGGTTGGTCGTTTACTCGAAGTGTGGGGATGCCAATGTTTTCTCGTTTATTTGCCTTAATAAATGACCAGAATCGTTTTGGATTAGTTTTCAGGCTGTCTCCAATGTGGTTGTTAACATAGTCTTTGTAGGATTTTGCTAATGCTTTAGTAACTTGCTTTCGGAGTTCCTTAAATTTTTCCCAGTCACTGTTTAGTCCAATTTGCTTTGCCTTTTTGTGGCTTTTGTTTCGTCTTCTCTGCATTCTAATTAGTTCACGTGTTATCCAGGGGAGGTGGGTTTTAGCTTTTGTGTATCGTCTAGGTATGTTTTTGTTAATCAAGGTAGTCAGACGTTCGCGGAAAAAGGTCCAGTTTATGTCTATATCCTGTGAGTTGGGGTCGATGTCGAAGTACTCAAGATTTAGTTTGTCTATGTCGTCTTTGAGTTGGTCCCAGTCTGCTGATTTGTAACTATAAACTTGGTGGGGGGTTTCTTGTTGCGAACTGGGTTTAAGTTGACATTGAAGGTCACGGATTCGTGATCGCTCATACCAGGAGTGGTGTGGGTGTTGATGATAATGGAGGGATTTGAGGTGAGTATGAGGTCAAGAATGTTGCCAGAAGCGATGCGTGTGGGGTCGTTTACCATGTTCTGCAGCCCAAAGTCGTTAGTTATTTCTAGTAGTTTGTTATGCTTGCTGGCGGTGCTGTTATTAGTGGTCTGGTGATTTGTCCAGTTGATATCAGGGATGTTAAAATCTCCAGCTATGACTACGTTAGGGGGAGTTTTTTGTGATCTATATAGTTTAGTTAGGGAGTCGTGGAGAGCTTCAAGGGATTGGAGGTGGTCATTTGGGGGTCGATAATAAGATGCAAAGTATATGCATTTGTTTCGTGCAAAGTGAATTTTTTTCCAAATTATTTCACAATTTGAGTTTAAATTTTGGAGGGGTTCAGCTACAATGATGTCACGGAAGGCTATAAGGACTCCACCGCCATGGACATTCCTGTCCTTTCTGATGGCCTCATAGTTGGGTGGTAGGAAAGAGTATGTAGCATAGTTTGCATCTAATTTAGTTTCAACTAGAAATATGATGTCTGGATTATTATATTGAATAGTTGCCTTTAGTTGGGTTGCTTTTTCTATGCTCTTAACGCTGTTGGTGTTTATCAAAATTCCTTTAAGTGTGTTTCCTTGGGTTTTCTTGTGGCGTTCGGGGGTTGAAGTGTTTTGGGGGTTTGGGGCGAAAATTAAGCCTGCATTTTGTGATGTGTGGAGTGTTGGGGTACTAAGCGTGGAACTGTCAGACTGGGTGTTGGTAGAAATGGATTGCTCATTTCTAGATGGAGAAGTGGTAATATTTGGAATTGGGCGCCCGTATGGGCCAGGGTTTGGGTGGATGTCGCCTGAGAGTGCTATCAGTCTGCTGAGGTACAGATGTGTAACAATGTCTGATTTGAATTTGATTTTGGGTGTGAATTTAATTCGGGGTTTCAAAGTTAGGGCATAATATTTTGGTTTAATTTTGAGATTTGATCGAGATACGCGTTGACATGTTCCAATGATCGTTGCTATTAGGAGAGTGACGGTGATTATCTGCGTTAGCCCAAGATTAATCCGCGTGGAATGCGGGACTAGGTGAGGGGAATATTTCCTAAAGGGACATTTGAATTGGAATACATTTTGTAGCATGGTTTTCTGAAAGTTAGATCCAAATGCAAACAGTGGCGACTTGAAGAAAAGTAAGCTTACTAATGAAATGCTTAGCGATAAAATGAAAAGAACTCACCCGGACGGCGCCGGCAGTGGTAGTCCGCCATCTTTGAAATTTTGGTTCATGTGTTGCGGTAAAGGGCGTTGTTTTGATTAGTTGCGTTTGTTGTCGTTTGGTTTGTCTGTTTCTGCGTGATCAGTGGGTTATGTTGAGTTGTTGTACCAATTGTGGTCATTTGTTGTGTTGGTGAACATGTTGTGTTGAGTGAAATGTGTGGAGCGATGTAACGGACTCGTACCACCCCGACGCATGCGCACAACTTGTCTGTCTCGCACGTGTCCCCCAATTGGTGTTACGGCGAACTCGTTCCAGCACGTGATTTAATCTCCGACAATGACCCTGTAACCAGTCATCAATTGATCATGCCCTGGTGTCTTCTTGTTCCGACCCTAGGAACGATTCAGCAGGCAGTCTTGGATTTCGTCCAAACAATAAGGGTGAATGTCGTCGTTTATTGTCAGATAGTGTGCGTAGTAAGTTGTGCATGGTCCGATTAAAGCGTTCACATTGGCCATTTCCTTGCTGCCTGTTGCCTTTGTCTTCTTGGTGTCATACATACGACATAGTTCCCTAACCACAGTACCCCCAAAGTTTCGGCCTTGATCACTGTAAATTCGTCTTGGCATGCCCAACTGAACAAACCAGCTATTTACTAAAGCTGTGGCAACGATCTTTGCTGTCTGGTCCTTCGCTGGAATTGCTTGTGTGAATTTGTTAATATATCTGTGATGACAAGAACATTCTCACGTCCATCTGATGCAGGCTCCAAAAATGTAAAGTCAATATGTGTTTTCAACTTGGGTTGTTTGTCTTTAGCCAAACAACACTTGCAATCCTTCGTACGGTGCAT
This sequence comes from Lamellibrachia columna, assembly GCA_963662155.1. Classification (NCBI taxonomy): domain Eukaryota; kingdom Metazoa; phylum Annelida; class Polychaeta; order Sabellida; family Siboglinidae; genus Lamellibrachia; species Lamellibrachia columna. Next base: position 31,027,624 of record OY759265.1, read on the forward strand.
CCATCTCCACAACAAATGGTCGAGAGAAGTCAGGGTATGCAAGCACTCTGGCAGACATGCATGCTCGCCTGCTCTACACGCTTGTTTCGCTCTCGCTGTTCTTTTAACTCATGTTTTAAAGAGTTTACCTCTGTCCGGACACGCCGTAGTTGTGCCATGGCAGTTGTTACGCAATGAACCAGCTACCAATAACAGTACAGCTCAGAGCATATACATTGACAGTTTAACCATGCACATATCACACAACGATGCAGAACACGCGTGTAAATGTTAATTCATTACATAGTAGATCGTCCATGTCTACACGGTTGTAGTGACAGTTCCTTAACAGTGGACTGTTCAATGTTCTCAACAAATGCTTCCACTGTAGTTTGTCGCACAGCGATCCAAGAATTTTGATTCGAGCGCCGCATCATTAATGCTGCCGTCAGTCCTTCCTAGTCATTACTTCTAACTCTGCATGGGGTTTCTTGAGGGCCACAACCCTGCTCGCAGCGCCAAGTATGGAAAATACAATGATGTGAAAACACGGTCCACAGAATGCACATTATAATGTGTAACTTACTAATACAATGTAAAGTATGTTAATTAACTATATTCTCTATATAATGCATTGGATTACCCAGGGTACTGCCATATGGTGGCAAGTAATGACACCATCAACAATATTAGGTAGTCTATCAACACAAGCTACAACTTAATTATATATATATATATGCATATATATATATATATATATATATATATATATATATATATATATATATATATATATATATATATATATATATATATATATATATATATATATATATATATATATATATATATATATATATATATATATATATATATATATATATATATATATTATATATATATATAAATATATATGTATACATAAATGCATATATATATATATATGTATATATATATATATATATATATATATATATATATATATATATATATATATAATGCATTGGATTACCCAGGGTGCTGCCATATGGTGGCAAGTAATGACACCATCAACATCAACAATATTAGGTAGTCTATCAACACAAGCTACAACTTAATTATATATATATATATATATATATATATATATATATATATATATATATATATATATATATATATATATATATATATATAAATATATATGCATATATATATATATATATATATATATATATAAATAAATATATATATGTATACAAGTAATGACACCATCAACAATATTAGGTAGTCTATCAACACAAGCTACAACTTAATTATATATATATATATATATATATATATATATATATATATATATATATATATATATATATATATATATATATATATATATATATATAAATATATATGCATATATATATATATATATATATATATATATATATATATATATATATATATATATATATATATATGACAATATAATATATATGACAAAACGTCATATGAAGGTAATATTGTGGTATATATATATATATATATATATATATATATATATATATATATATATATGCATGCATGCATACATACATACATACATACATATTACATAAATACATACATACATATATACATACATACATACATACATACATACATACATACATACATACATACATACATACATATTACATACATACAGACATATATAGGGGAGACCAGGCCACAGTGGATCGGATTTTTTCTTTTTCAACATTTCTACTGCCTTGGTGACAGCAAGGTGGATTTATATGGTGGAAAGAGTACATTAGCTTTCTGTCTTCCTAACATATATTCAATTATTCTTCCAACTTATAGCAGTTTGTTGTGAGACGGGGTGAAAAGTAAAAAAAAAATTGATTCATTGTGCCCTGGTACCGGGGCAGAGTGGATCATAGGCTGGGACACAGTGGATCAAATCTCCCATTATCATTCAGATGTTAATTATAGTTATTAATTTAATAAAAAAAATTATATGTACGTATGTGTCTTAAATAAATACATGCACTATCCATCAAACATTAATTTTATGATGTTAAACAACAATAATTACTCGATTACAGAGCTAGCTTATGCTATCTGTCTACTGGATGTAGTCAATCATTGTCGTTCATTTGGAAGGAGACCCGTCTGAGTAGGCTACGAAGAAGATTACGAAGATCGAATAATCTACATTAGCAGCAATGCAACACCATAGACTGTGAAAACGACACTAATTATGCTTAACGTGGAATCATTTTTATTATGCATCGAACATGTTAAAAATCATTATCATTGTAACATTTGCCAGGTAAATTATTATTAGGTTATCTTACAAATCTAGCTTATTTGGCCTGAATGTAGTCAATCATTGTCATCCATACGCAATGTGATTATTAACTCTGCATATGAAGAAGAATATTTAGAAGATTATTAAGAAGTATGACAATAGCAACATCATGGAATGTGTAAGGACCAAAACTACAAGACTAAACACATGTCAACCAAACGGACAATTTATGATTGATGTAACCAATTCAACTTAGCGCAGCACATCAGAGTAATAGGAGAGGTCTACAGGAAACACCATATGGCGTGCAACCCGAGCTGTGCCTCCATGTTGAATGGGGTTAGGCAATTTCCCTACAACATCTTCGAAAGAAACCTCTGAGATGTCTTCCACAATTGGATAAATAAATGTGAATGACTTAGGTTTCTCACGTCGCATGAACTTAACTTCAAAAGTGCTTTCATCAGTGTCCTCTGTGCGTGCTAGTATTTGCCCCACGTACATTATGCCTACGACAGTGTTCTTTGTGGCAAACTTTATCAACACAAAATCATTTTTATTCAGAGCATTTGCATTAGGCAATTCCATGTCCTCTAGTTGAGTATGTTCAGGTTCGTCATCTGATTCGTCGTCAACGCAAAAGACCGCATCATCGTCGTCCTCGTCGGAGCTTGTGTTTTCTTTAGCCACCACATCATCAGGTTGGAGTTTCAGCTTCTTTCTACTCTTACTTTCCACCTTTGCCTCTTGACTGGCCTGCTGTTTATCTTTCTTCCTTTTCCTTTCTTCGTCAGTTGCCCTGATCTGCTCTTTTATTGGGGTGTCTGTCAGGATAAGCGTTTTGCCCTTCTTCCTTCCACCTTTGTGTTTACGCGGTGCAGCCTTTGGAAACGGGCTGATGACTTCCGGTGCGACAATACACTGGTCGGAATTGGATGAGGTTGGAGACAACGAGTGTCTCGCAAGGTGTTGGGTAGGGCGATTCTGCTCGGGGGCCTCAACATTTGGACCCGCTGCTACTGAAGGCACGTCGTCTTCCACGAGCTGTCGATCGGTAACGTAGGAGGAGAGGAAATCGCTGAAGTCATCGGGGTTGAACGGGTAGATACCAGATACACTGAAGCCTGCTGATATATTCTTTGGCGTGAAGGCCAGGGGATAAGCATGGCCTATTAACTGGGATATATTATGGATGGTGATCGGTTGGCCAGGATGGTTGATCATGAACGCGTTGGCTGCCTGGTTGTAGAAAGCCTTGAAAGGGCCATACACACTTTTATCTAGTGGTTGCAGCTTGTGGCTACAGTGCGGCGGCAGAGTCAGCATGACGACCCCGTTGTTTTTTGCAAGGTCAACAGTTTCAATCGAGATATGGGTGTCATGGTTGTCAAGTATAAGCAACACAGGATGCTCGTTCGAACATTTGGTTGACTTGATGAAGTGACGAATAAATGGCGTGAAGTTCTCCGTTGTCATCCACCCTGTCTGATGTGCAGCTCCAACACTGCCTGGGGAGCTCCATGCAACATCGCGTCTTTGAAGTGAACACGCGGAAATACTCAAAACGGTGGAATCGAGTTACCAGCAGCATTTATTGCACCTAACATTGTCACCAAGGACCCTCTCTCTCCTGGTGTGATCTTTCCAACTTGCTTTTCGTTTCTGCAGGCGATGACTTTCGTATTCCCAACTTTCTGCATTGTAGTGCATCCCATTTCGTCGGCATTGTAGATGTCATTTGAGCTGAAGTGGTTTTTCTCCATCACCTGTTCCAAATTGTCATAAAACTCCTTTACATTCTTCTTCTTGAAGCTCGTTGCCCGAGATAAACTGGTTGCTTCAGGGCAACGTAATGATAGGTTTGGGAAGCGTTTCATGTACCCGGTGAACCAATCTTCTCCTGCCAAACCGTGTGTCGTCCAAGAATCGGGGAAGGTTTTCTGATTACGAACTGCATATTCATAGGCTAGCACACGGACTTGCTTCCGCGTCAGTCCGTATTGAATTTTTGCTGCTTTGATGAGGTAGTCCTGCATACGTATCTCTTCATTGGTAGTAAAAACCAGGCGGCAGTTGTAGTTTGATGCATATGTCATCAGTTCCTTGTCTTCAGCAGCGTTTGCCTTTTTGGCATATCGACGTAGAGTTGAGAACTTTATGTCATATGCTTTACATGTGCTCCGGATGCTCATCCCTTCATCAATCACTTTGCGAACAGTCGCAGCCATGCTCTCACTCTCGGTGTTCCCGATCTTTCTCTTTTCACGTTTTTTGATTCGCGCTATGCTGCTTAATTTGTCACTGAAATAGAAAATGAAAACTGTATAATGTTATAGTACGTGTATAAGGTTCTTTTGGAAACATCATAATTATACCGAAAGCAAGAAAATTATTTTTTAGAAACTAGAAATGTCAAGAAAATATACCAGGACACAGTGAATCACCATGGGGCACAGTGGATCAGTGAGCCACTGTACCCCGATCCACTGTACCCTGAGATGCCTTTCGGTACTCAAGTGCAAATTTTATGCAAATGGCCGCCTACAGCACAGAGAGCACATGTGCATTAAACTAATTAAATATCACTCTAATTACAAACATATGTTCGGGATCACATTCCTGTATGATCTACACTAACTCACAACAGGAACAGAGTCGTGAAAATTTACTTCTGATGGTCATAAACACACATTACTTTGCTATTATCCGCCAATGCTGTCTGCTTCTAATGTATGCAAATTTAGATGGAGAATTTCCACGGGAATACCCTGACGACATCAGCTTGGAATTGCCAATCGCCAGTTTCTATAAATAGCCTCTGATTCACTGTGCCCTGTGATTCACTGTAGCCTGCCCAGCAAACATGGCAGTATTGGGCCAATGCTGGCAACATACTGGCGAGTACCGTTTGTACCGTCAACGGTACAAACGGTGTTGAGCCAGTACAATGTGCAGACCACAGTGAAATTGGCCGTATTGGCGGTACTGGTCCAATACTGGCTAGTAAAAATTGCAACGCCATCTATTAATTTATTGTATTTAATGTTTTTAATATGTACTTGTGTGCACTATTCAGCCTCTATGGTTGCAAAGCGAAATAAACGTATTTTTATTATCATGGGAATGCATTGTTGGCCGTATGGGCCCGGTAGTGGCCCAATACTGGCCAGTGTAAATTGCACGCCATCTGTTAATTTATTGTATAATATAATGTTTAATAATGCTTTTAGTATACACTTGCGTGTACCATTCAGCCTGTGTGGCTCCAAAGCGAAATAAACTTATTATCATTATGGGAATGCAATGTTGGCCGTATGGGCCCGGTACTGGCCCAATACTGGTCAGTGTAAATTGCAACGCTGTTTACTAATTTATTGTATTTACTGTTTTATAATGTTTTTAATATGTACTTGTGTGTACTTTTCAGCCTATATGGTTGCAAAGCGAAATAAACTTATTATCATGGCAATGCAATGTTGGTCGTATGGGCCTGGTACTGGTCCAATACTGGCCAGTGTAAATTGCAATGCCGTTTATTAATTTATTGTATTTAATGTTTTATGTTTTTAATATTATGTAATTGCGTGCACTATTCAGCCTCTATGGTTGCAAAGCGAAATAAAATTATTATTAGTATTATGGGAATGAAATGTTGGTCGTATGGGCCCAGTACTGGTCCAATACTGGCCAGTGTAAATTGCAACGCTGTTTATTAATTTATTTTATTTAATGTTTTATGTTTTTAATATTATGTAATTGCGTGCACTATTCAGCCTCTATGGTTGCAAAGCGAAATAAAATTATTATTAGTATTATGGGAATGCAATGTTGGCCGTATGGGCCCGGTACTGGCCCAATACTGGGCAGTGTAAATTGCACGCCATCTATTAATTCATTGTATATAATGTTTAATAATGGTTTTAGTATATATTTGTGTGTACCATTCAGCCTCTGTGGCTCCAAAGTGAAATAAACTTATTATTATTATGGGAATGCAATGCTGGCCGCATGGGCCTGTTACTGGCCCGGTACTGGCCCAATATACTGGCCAGTGTAAATTGCAACGCTGTTTATTAATTTATTATATTTAATGTTTTATAATGATTTTAATATTATGTAATTGCGTGCACTATTCAGCCTCTATGGTTGCAAAGCGAAATAAAATTATTATTAATATTATGGGAATGCAATGTTGGCCGTATGGGCCCGGTACTGGCCAATGTAAATTGTAACGCCCATACAAGTTAATTTCTAACCGTGTGCATGGTTGCATGGGGAAGTAAAAGATCCCACACAGGGGGTAAATGTGTAATTAACCGGTCGTGGACTAATTCTAACCAGATATGTTAAGTCTTCCGTTTCTGGCGGGAGGCTCCAGCTTTTGGGACCCATCTCCCGTTCTCCCGCGCGGGAAATGAAATCTCCCGTTTTCATGATTCCTCCCGTTTTTATGCTTCGTACCGTTTCCCCCCAAATGTTCTGTTCACGCTCTGTTTTTGTAAATAAATATTTCCCCATTTCCGTTATGGCGGAAACTTTCCGAATAGCAACACTGTTAATATATATTCGTGTCGTTGCATATTTCTGAATCCTCTCATCACCGGAATCATGCCATATACATTTTAATCGGATGGAAATTATCACGTGGTCTGCAAACATCGAATCAAATCAAGCGTTCGCGCGAATGAGCGTGAACTTTATCCTTTGACCGACGTGTGACGAATTCGTCGTTTAGTGGCTTGATTCGTGATTCTGCATCGCGCACAAATCTCCAGTTCTGTTTAATACATAACTGTATAAATACCGCGCGATGCTCAAACAAACATGAACGACTACTGGGCTAAATACGCCTCTGACCCGATTAAACGTTTGGCATTAGTGCGATCAACAGTTGTATGATAAATATTAAACTTTGTTTAATAAAAATAAACGGTTTAATGATTTTTTTTAGCCAGAAAACAACGTTCATGTATTATCCATGAATGGGTCAAATGCCGTGGGCGTGGGCCTACTAGCAATTCCTTTTTCGGCGTTCATTCTGCTTTAATTTTATATAACAGCTGCCAACAAACGGTTTAACGATTTTGTTAGCCAGAAAACAACGTTCAAGTATTATCCATGAATGGGTCAAATGCCGTGGGCGTGGGCCTACTAGCAATTCCTTTTTCGGCGTTCATTCTGCTTTAATTTTATATAACAGCTGCCAACAGTCATGAATGTAATGTATACATTTGTAATATCAACCACTAATAGCGGTTCAACGACAAAAAAGTTGAAATGTCGTCCACAAACACGGTCATGGCAAAGTTTGCATATGATGGCATTCAGGCAGCCAGAGTTCTTTTCGTTTCCCCGCTTATAAAATGATCACGTGATCGGTGTTTGACGATACCCATGCATGGCGAGCTGTGAAACCCCAGTGGGCAAATTCAGCAACTGAACTAGTGTTCGCCCTCAGGCGGATTCACCAGTACTTAGCAATGAAGCTAATGATAAATACGTAGCATATCATTTGAAAAAATGGCTTTTAGCAAAGTTTAAAAAAATATTTAACGTGTTATCTGATTTTGAAGAAAATATGCCTATGACAAATGTAGTAAATGAAAATGATAGATACATACAGAGAATTTTCAGTAGACCTCAAATCAAACCGAGCCTTTTTTGGTGCGGGGTAGCTCCTGACTTTTGGCGCCGGATTAACGGATTTAGTAGCTTCGACTACGGATTTAGTGGATTAAGGTTTGTGCAAATAATATGCATAGAAAGCCATTTTGGCGTAATTTGTATTGTATCTGTTGAATATTTAAGCACTATTTTGGTTATGAAACTTTTTGTGCATTGTATTTCATCATTATATTTTGTGAGCAATAATTCAGTAACTTGAAATTGAAAGTTTTGTACTTTTCTAGAATGAAAGAATCCAGGCCCATCTCAAATCAATTTCGCCGTTATTAACATGCAATCCGTATAATAATTATGCACAATGCTTATTTGTCTACAGAACATGTAATTTATTAAACATGTGCGTAAATACACATTTAATAACCTTCGATGCTCGCATTCGCATATTTAACTTGCTTTGAGTCAAAATTGAGCGGTGCCTTGCGAATGAAACTTAAAGGGTAAGGTGGCGCTCAATGCAAGTTAAATACGTTTTGGGTTATTAATTAAGTGGACCTAAGGCTAAGCCTAATGTTGTTTCAATAAGTCATGAACATAACTGGTACATCATTGATTTTTTTTCTTTAAGGTTTGGAGACGTATATAAATGGCACTATGTCTTATAGGACGAAACGTCGAAAAATTCAATCAGAAGTTGGGAAACACTTGCAAAATATTGCAAATGATAATGAGAACAATGAACTGACAGGCATGGCAAGGCATGGCATGGCATGTGGTCATGGGTCAGATGTAGGAAACAGGGTGAATGGTGTGGGGGTAGTGGGTGGCCCGGATGATGTACAAGTGCACAATGAAGTAGATAGTGACCATAGTGATATGGAGGGGGGGGTGCTTGGACTCCTCGGAGGGGAGACACACTCAAGACAGTGATCTTTCAGTCAATGAAAGTGAAGAAGAATTGATAGTGAATTACAATGATGGCCCAAACTCTTCACCATCTTCATCTGGTGATGAAAATGAGCATGGTGAAAATGGTCTCCTTTCTTTGTTGGCTAGATGGGCAATAGAAAATAAAATCACCCACACCGCTCTAGGACAGTTGTTGGGTGTTCTTAGAGTTTTCCACCCTGATCTACCTAAAGACCCCAGAACCCTTTTATTAACTAAAAAGGTTGATGGCATCAAACCAATAGCTGGTGGTTTATACTATCATTTTGGAATAGCTGGTGCAATTGAATCTGCACTTGCTCTTGATCCCAAGTTGAAAAACTGTGACACTATACAGTTTTGTCATCCCCTGTAACATGGGTTTTCGTTGACATTTTGGAGTATGTTTATCTTTGCAGATGCACGACTTGGCCATTATTGGCGGCAGTACCATGAAGGAAAATGTGCGGCGAGTAATGTCCCATGTGTTGGACCACGCTGTTGCCCTCCAGTACAACTGGGCTGGCAAAAGTGGCTGGAAGAGTCACACGGATGACATCAAAAGGGCGTTCGGCAGTCTACTGTTGAGCAGCGTGATTAAACGTATGTACCATTATAATTTTGTTTTACTTGCATACAGCACATAACAATTGGGAAAAAAAGATTAACAGTTGTTAGGGATTAATTAATTAATATGACTGACTAATGTCTTGAAAAAAATAAAACTTCCATAGCGCATAAATCCTCAGGGGCATTGAGCGCAGAAGTGCAACAAACTGAAATCGTTAAATATGATATCGTAAAAAAAATATTGCGAACAGGGACATGCAAGAATCATCATAGTGAGGGAACGCCAAGGATTTAGGGTAGAAATGCAATTTCAAAAATATATGTCTTGAGGAAGGTAGCCAGAGTTTTATATGGCGTTAAAGTGATGGGGAGTTCATTCCATTTTTGTTTTATATACATTAATCCAAACCATGGTTGAAGCACAGTAGGCTAAACAAGTATAACGATGTTTATTTAAACATAACAGTTCTGCCAACCATAGTACATTACATAGCCATTAAAAAGTACCTGTATCAGATTGTATGTAGGGCCATTACAGCAAACCCTACATTTTCATGTGAAATCATGTTAATAACATTGTTGTTGATGATAAAAAGGTGGATTGGACAGCCATTGTAAAAAACACATACTTATCATTTTGTAATTTCCCTTTAAATATTAATAAATACAAAAATAATAATTGTTACAGATAATTAATTCTACAGGCTTATCTCTAAAAACCTGGAACTTTCAAAGGGTGCATTAGTTACATCTCGATTGAATAAAAATAACTGTTACACAAATATAACACTGGTGTTTAGAGCAAACGTGTACATGTTTCAGGGGCCATTCTAAGAAACCCGCTTTTGGAAAAAGCCACAGACTCTGACGTACAGAAAGAGATGATGGTATGGTTAAGGAACTCCGGCGACAGGCACGGTGGGAGGAAGAGAAGAGCAGTGGCTTTGATGGAGGAGCAAGGGGAGGCAGCAGTGGCTTTGATGGAGGAGCAAGGGAGGCAGCAGTGGCTTTGGAGGAGCAAGGGAGGCAGCAGTGGCTTTGATGGAGGAGCAAGGGAGGCAGCAGCAGGATCAATGAGTCTAAACTGTGACAATTTCAGAAATAAAGCTGCGTGCATTGTATGTCACATCGATCTTGGTGTTTGTTGCTACCTCACTGCTATGTAGACCCAGTACTGGGCCACTAATGTTCCAGTCAGTAACGGCATGCTGTACTGGCCCAGTACTGTGCCAATGCCCTATTCCAGTATTGAACCACTACCATTCCAGTGTAGTACCAGTACGGGGCCAGTACAGCATACCGGTACTGGCCCAGTACTGTGCTAATGCACTATGCCAGTACTGGACCACTACCATTCCAGTATATTGCCAGTACTGGGCCAGTACAGCATGCCGGTATTGGCCCAGTACTGGGCCACTACCGTTCCAGTACTGGCCCAGTACAGTATGCCGGTACCGGCCCAATTCACAGCCTCTGTGCAGAACTGTACTGGACCAGTAATGTTTAACAGCGTTGGGCCAGTACTGCGGTAGTTACTGGGCCAGTACAGGCCCATTACAGTCATGTTTGCTGGGTGGTCTCCCCTACATACATTCATACAAATTTCAACTTACTAAGTAATTTTTTTCTATACTTGGCAGCATTACGCTTCCGTCGAACGATGTAAACAGACTGGCTCGCAACTTCCGGCGATCACTAATATGACCCGTTTTTCGCGTGTGCGCGGAGCTTGCCAACCTCCTCTGCCTGAAGACAAGGAGTGTACAATAATCACGACACTTTTTTGTTAAAGTTAAGGACAAATGTCATTATTACCACACAAATCAAAATCCATGATATTTGTCTGACATTTTTACATAATGTTCCCCAACTACTGTGCAAGCGAAAACAAAGTTGAAAAAGAGGTCACAGTAGGGCAGAGGTGCCAAGTAATATTTGAACAAAAAGCGGTAGATCTACCGCTTTGAAAGATGTGAGTAGTAGAGAATTAGTTCCTAAACCTCAACTTCAGGAGCCCACGTTCACGAATCACTTCCGGTTGCGCGCGCAGCCAATCAGAGCGCCCCCCAAGAGCGCAGCGCCTTCTGGGTAACATAAGCGCCCCCTAGCGACTGGAGCTAACCCTAACCGTCTAGAGCGCCCCCTGGCGACTGAATTAAATATTAATATTAATTTTATTTGTAATTTTTTATTTTTTTATTTATTATTTTTTTTAATTATTTTAACTGCGCGCGCAGCCTCACAACCTTCTGGGTAGCCCGTAACCCTATCCATAACCCTAGAGTGTCCCCATTGGCAAGCCGTTACAACGAAGCAATAGAAAAGCTACGCAATATTGTCCACAAACGTTAGACAGAGGATTCTGAAGTCTCTTGCTATTATCATTAACAGGGTCATTAATAACTGAGATCAAAGGACCTAACGAGGAGACGAGAAACTAACAAAACACGATATCGTACTATATTTTCTTTACATGTAAATATTTAAAAATAATGCGCTCTTACACTTTATTCATAACTCCTACAGTTTACCCATAATTCCTACAATTTACCCATAATTCTCCTATTGAATAAGAGTACAAGGACATTTTATTAATTTTTTTTTTTTTTTTTTTTTAAATAATGACACAATATCGTCCACAAACGTTAGACAGAGGACTCTAAAGTCTCTTGCCATACGCATATTTTCGTTATATGTCAATATTGTTCAATAGTGCACTCTTACACTTTACCCATACCTCCTACAGTTTACCCATAATTCCTACAATTTACCCATAATTCTCCTATTGAATAAGAGTACAAGGACATTTTATTAAATATTTGAAAATAATGACACAATATCGTCCACAAACGTTAGACAGAGGACTCTAAAGTCTCTTGCCATACGCATATTTTCGTTATATGTCAATATTGTTACACCGTCAACAGCACTCTGCAAATGATATTCACGTCGTGGAAATACGTGTTGATATATCGTCAGTCGAACGATAGCCGTCACTAGTGCGACTATAGTGCACACTACAGCTATCTGTCTAATTTTTATGCGTGTAGAATACACAGTACACAGTTAAAATACATATTCACTGTACCCACAGTAAACAACTAGAATACATAGCCACTGTACCCACAGTACACATGTAGAATACATAATAATAGTCACTGTACCCACAGTACACCACTAAAATTCATAGTCACTAGTAGTAGGTAAGGGGTTTATGATACGCAATTGTGGGTCGATTTTTGTGGTAACTAAAAATAGACGGTAGCTAAAAATAGACATTGGTTAATTTTAATTTTCTAAAAATAGACATTGGTTAATTTTAATTTTCTAAAAATAGACATTGGTTAATTTTAATTAATTTTTTTTTTATTTAAATTTTTTTTATTTTTATTTCGGGAAAAACCCACATATCGCTGACGTAGCGGTTAGTGGGAAAAACCCACCTATCACTAACGTGACGGTTATTTAGGGAAAACCCACATATCGCTGACGTGCCGGTTATTGAGTACTGCATGAGAGAGCTAATCAATCAGGGTTCAGTACGTTATCGGTGAATGGTGTAAAGAGCTGCGATTCGTCGGTTATAGTTTCATAAAAGTTATGCGTAAGAGTTTCATAAAAAATCGTGGATGATTAATGAGGTGAGGAGTCTGAATGGCTCGTGTGTCCATCTGCTTGCCGCCGAAACGCGGCCATCTTAAAAACGGAACAAACGCAGTCGGTCGTGTGCACACACACAATCATATTTTAATTGCATAACAATACAGATACTAGCAGCTGGTAAGTATTACCAATACATCGAAGCAATAAATAAGCTATGCTGTATTACAGTTTACCCTATCTCAGGGTCTTAACCCAATCAAACACGCGACAATCGTTTGCTACTAAATCACTACCAAATGAATTGACGAAAGCCTTCATCGGTATGCCGTTACAACGAAGCACCAAATAAGCAATGCAGTATTGTCCGCACACGTTAGATAGAGGACTCTGAAGTCTCTTGGCATTGTGACTCCACTCGGAACAATGTTCGTTCAGGAACACGCGAAATGTGCCATGTAGCGGCGGTAGTCCGTACGAGCAGAAGTATTCACCGCGTCTGTCGGCATCCACGTAGAGAGCGATCCAATGTTGACCGGGTTTATCGCCGTCGTGAGTATTGCATACGAAAGCGAACGGGAAAGCATCGATCATCGTAGGCAGTCCGTCTTTGGGTACGACGTCGCGAACGATCGAACGAGTTCGTGCGTCTCTCGCCAGGAGACGTGCAATCTGGCTTGTCTCCATCAGAAATCGTAGATGACGTTCCTGCTCTTGTCGATTTCCAGCACCGATTCGAATTCTGCGTACACGACGACGTTGATGGTCTGTTGGAGCGCTGCAGCGAAATGCATCTCGATGCGCAGGTTGCCCTTTTGTACCAGATGGAAGCACGATCCATCACACGCGTCCGGGGTCAGGTCGAAACCAAAGAAGGTGTACCCATCACGGAAGTCGTCACGAGTCAGACCGTTCCCTTCGTCCTGTGATACCTTGCCAGTCGAGGTGAACAGGTTGAGGTAACTTCTGATGAATCGATTCTCATCGAAATTCGGCTGGAGTGGTTTGGAGGGTACCTGTCGACCATCCACGTAAACGGCGAGGAAGTTGACGTTGTTGTGCTTGGCGTGAAACGGGTTCTTCGCGTACGAACCGTTGTACGCGTCGTTGTCGATGCAGCATAGTACCAGACGTTTCGGTAGGGTACCGAGGAACAGGTTTTCGTGCGTGTGCGACATGGCCCCTGTGGGAATGGAATATACTTTGCAGTCGACGGAACGCAGCGGGTACTTGGCCGTGCCCTTGTCCAGTGCCTTGATGTGCGCAACCTGAACGGTCGGATTCAGTGTGGCTTTCCTCGCGAACATGGTGGCGTTGACGATGTGTACTTTATAATCGAGGTTGCCACCACCGGCCATGAGCGCGAACGTGTCCTTGCTTCGCACCAGTCGTATCTTGACGTCGACGCCGTTGAGCAGGTAACGATCTTGTAGGAACAGGTCCACGTGTAGTCGTCCCATCATGTCAACGACACGACTCTGCGTGACGTGCGCTCGCCGAGACACCAACCCTCGGTTCATTACGTCCTCGTCGACAATGTTGACGGCATCCATGCGACCGGCGGTGTCTTTGTACCACAGTTGACTCGTCAGTTGAGTCTCTTTGGCCTCGCTGCCGTAACTCAAAAGCGTTTCGATATAGGCGCGATACGGGTACGTGTTTGTCGAAGGAGTCACGAGCGTACCGTTTAGGTAGACGTCGACTTGACTGAATAACGAATGCAACCAATTATTCACCGGAGCCACAGCGTTGTCGGGGTCGAGAGGTGTCCCGTTGCCTTTGGTTACCTTCGCTTGCACGTGCAGGTAGCTGCTGGCGAGATCCAGGTAAGTGTCTCCCGATCCGGGTAGCAAGAATTCTATGGGACCACCCGACTCGAGGGAGGCCATCGGTTGGTGTTCCACCCATTGCGCGTCTTCGATGCTGGTCTGGGTCGGCGGCACGCCGAAGAGATCGAGTTCGCTCTTGACCCCCTCGCAAGATTGTCTATGCACGAAAGCCATCGTCGAACACGTCACGTTCACGAATCGTCTGCGCTTTACGACGTCTTTTCACTGCACTGACCAGTCGCGGTGCCGTCGCGCGTTTTATACGTTTTTGCGGTCGCACGCCAGGAGTCGTCAACAGACCACGTATCAAATCTTTACCGGCATCGGTGGCGCGTCGTTTGGCCGCCGTTTTTATGTTCTGACCGGACATGACGTCGTCGGCTATGCGCAAGCCGGTCTTCAACGCCCCCTTTCCCAAAGCCACGGCTCCTCGCTTGATGAGTGGCATGGCGCTCCGAATCAGACCTCCGAACAGACTACCCAACCCGTGTCCTCGTTGCACTCTGGCACCGACAAAGTAGGGTAAAGCCCCTCCCGCTTGTCGGGTGTAATAATCGTTGTAATTCATTCTTCAGAACAGACCAGTCTTACGACGTCGAAAATGAAGCGTCACCGTCACCTTGCCGCGTTCGAATGGCACGGCATGCCCGGTATCGTCTCTTATATCGATTTCGATTGTTCCAAACTCCTTGCGCAACATGGGCAAGTACTGAACGTGCTCGAAATGTCTCGAGATCGTATGTCCGTGTTCGCCTTGTATCGGAACAATCCTCAACAGCGGTACGAGACTGTCGCCGACGACGCGCGATTCCACGACGTTCGTGTACACGTAGAGTGACTCGAACCCTTGCTTCATGTCCACCACGGAATCCCCTTCTTTCACGAAGGTGTACACCTCTCCATCACCATCTAGCGGCACGTGACTTTCAGGACTACGGATGGTCCTTGCGTCGAGACCTAGTATGACTCCCATAGAACCCTGGGTTGTGAATTCGGTACTCGGTGACATGCGTACGGATACTTTTTGAGTGATGTCGCTGTAGCTTAATTTCACTCTTTGACGTACCGCGATACCCGCTAGCGAGCGGTTGATGGCTCGTATGAGTTTACGAGTTCCGTCGTAATATCCCGTTGCTATGCCTCCAACAGAATGACCATCGCTAGAGCTTTCCGAGAGGAAGAACCAGGAATCCTTCTCTCTGACATTGTACCAATCGTGCGGGTACTGGATCTCCACCAACCCGCATTCCCATTCGCCGGACAGACTGATGCGTTGCGGTAAGGACGTGACGTAATGGGTCAACGTGTTGTCGGGATGCAGGTGCATCGACGCGTTGCTAGGCAACGTCAGGTAGAAATCAGCCGTCATCGCGTTTCACGGATGGATTGGGTAGCAGGTAGCCCAACGAACTACTCAACAGGGCCGTCCAAAGATTAGAGTCGGTGTGACCGGTTGTCAGATTGAAGATGCTGACCGCGATGATCGTGTACAAGACGACGACCTGACACAAGAACACGATTTCCGTCTTGGGACAATCGGTGCCGAAGAGGTGCCAACGCGATGCAACAACCTCGTTGTCGTTGTCGTCCGTAACGTCTATCCCTTCGTTGTCTTCTTCGACGATAGACATCGTTGGAATGAGGAGTCGACCGACGCGTAACTACTCTTTATACCGAACGAGCGCCTTGGCATCGATCCAGCTGTTGTTCGAAGTGGGGTAGCCGTACCATTTGACTAACGCCTCCGTTCGTTTTCCCACCTTCCGTCGCTGCAGCACCGATTCCACGCGGTACAGTTTATCTTTCGAGACCAATACTTTCTGCAGTTCCGGTTCGTAGAAGGTTCCGTCCAGCACCTCACCGAGATCGTCGACCAAACGGTACACGGGTGGATCGGAGGCGTGAACTTCGCGTATCGTGAAGAGCTCCTCGCTCCAATTTGCCATGTACCCTTTCTCGAACCGCCGCTTCGCTTTGCTGATGCGCACGCGATCATCCACCTTGAACTTTGGTACACCCTTACCATCGTGACCGTACAAGCGCTGCCACACCTCCTCTTGATTCGCCGCGTTCACTTGCGAAGGGGCCATGCCTATGCTTCGATGATAGGTGTCGTTGTACGACTGCACAAAATCCTGTAGCGCGTCGATGTACCGCACCGTCTGATATTTCGTAAAATATCGCCACATACGCGTCTTCAGCGTTCTGTTGAACCTTTCGACGATACTCGCCTTGGTCTCCTCGTTATGAGTGGAAAAATGATGGACACCGTGCTCCTTCAACAAACGCCTCACGGATCTGTTGAGGAACTCCAAACCTTTGTCTGTTTGCAAGGTTGTAGGCGCAATGTTGACCAACAATCCTTTCAATGCCATCACCAGAGACGACGCCGACTTGTTTTTCAGAGGAACGCACCAGGCCCGTTTTGAAAAGACGTCGATCACCGTCAACAGAAACACGTATCCGTCGTTGTCTTTTTTCAGTTTCGACAAATCGACGAGATCGGCCTGCCACTGGTGGTTGCGTCCACCCACGATGACACGTCGTCTCTTGAATCGAATTCTCACCGGTTTGTGTAAGGTGTACGCGTCTTGTTCCGACAACCATTGCTTGACGGCTTTCACTGGTGCGCGCGTGACACGTCTCAGTGCGTTGACCCCACCATAACTTCCGACGCGTTTCGGATCGAAGTAGACGCGTTTGAGTGATTCTTCGACTCTACGTCCCATGGTTTGCACCACACGACTAGAGGAGACGAACTGAGGTAATATCTTGCGACGAGTGCGATAATGTATAGTAGGATACAAAACAGTACTCCCACGAATATAGGTCGATATCCTACCATCGAAGTAGCGGCAAGACTTTTTTCGCGAGCGGATAGTAGTCAGCGGTCATGTACAGCACCGAGACAAACACTCCTGTCAGTGGGTAGTAGTCGGCGGTCTTGTACAGTACTCCTAGGACTACCAAGCGATATGTGTCCACTATCGATACCATGGTTAACTGTTGAATCGTCGTAGCGCACAACTCCTTTAAAACGACTCCCAACCATCAAGTGACGGCAACCGACGATGACGTTTTTTTCGAGGACTTTTGGACTGTTCCACTTGCCAACGACTGTAGGGGGTCCAACGCGGTAACGGACGATTTCTGGGTGTCACCGCCACCGGTGTTGCCGTTGCCGCCTGTCGTATGTAGCGTCTCCGTTCGACGTTACCGATCAATTCCATGGGTAGGTTGATACGTTTGAGCTGCTGCGCGAACGCTTGCCATCCTACAGGATCGCTCTTTCTTCTTTTTCGCAATACATCGTTCACGAGATCCACCATGTTACTTCCAGGCAACGGCGTACCGTCGTGTAACAATTCGCCTCGATCGGTCCACGAGAGCTGGGTTTTGAGACGATCTATCAACTTCTTGACCTTAACCTTCATGGTCTTTGGAACGCTGTCCACGATGTCGGCCTCTACGGCAGAGGGAGCTGCTGTTGCTGGTGCTACTGCCGGCTTTTCCGGTGTCGCTGTTTCTGTCGTTGCATCATCGTTCACTACAACCACTCGTGTCGGCTGTTTGTCGCGTCGATCGGACAAGTGGTTGTATCGCTGTAACACCTGATTGTACAGTTTCACTTTGTCCCCATCGTTTAGGTCTTTTTGATCGAGAATGGAGGTCATCTCGGCGTCGAGTCCTTGCATGACCTTACCAACCGTGTCTGTAGGCGGTGGTGGTAATCGAAGGGTCTCCAACAATCGTGGATCCACCAAGGCCATTTTTCGCGCGTGCTCCATCTACGCGAGCACCTGTCTGAGCAAGGGAAGAATCACCGAACCTGCCAACGGAGCTAGTAAAGCCGATAGGAAACCACCGGTCTGTTCTTGTAGGATGTGTCTCCTCCTCGCGATGGGCAACCGTCTCTTAGCCAACTCGCGCAGTTCTTTCCTGTATTTTTTCAACCGCCTTCTATGTGTCGGAGTCAACGGAACGTTCCCTTTCAAGATGTTGTAGGCACACTCGGCCAGAGCGCAAATGAGATCGGCGTCAGCGTTGGCGAGGATGGCCCTTCTCAATTTGTTGTTTTTGTATCTATTCAGCGCCTGTATACACAGGATGTGTCTTTTCACCAGTTCGGACATCGTGCGAATGAAGACTCGAACCAGCGCTCAGCGTTTTTATACCTTCGGTAAGTAGACGTACTGGACGGGGTCGTCCGGAAAAATGGTCGTACGTAAGCGTAGATCTTCGGGCGTGTCCTGTTTCAGATCGATCAACAGGTAGCCATATGGTACCGCCGTTGCGTCTTTGAAAGCTTCTTGCACGAATTTTACACGACCCGGATACATTTGTCGTGCCAAGTGCGTTATCTGCGACGTGTCACGGGGATTCTTGAACACCACCATGTATTGAGCGTTCAGGCTGATGGTGCGACTTTCTTTGTTTTTAGGAAACAGGTTCTGCACGAGATAGAGGACGGATGTGTTACTGTGATGACTCTTTCTGGTGAACAAGGTCGTGACCCGACCGTCCGTTTCAGCCATCAGATCATCTATGACGACGAGGTTCCTCGTCTTGGGATCGAACAATGACGCATTCGGTAAGCCTTCCTCGAACTGCAAGTTGGGCATGCTCATCGACGCGTAAGCCGATTGCCATTCTCCGTAACACCACGTCATTTTCTCGGGAGGAGGGTTCATCGTCATTGATGCGTGAAGTAGCAGACGCGTCACGAAGGTGCTCTTACCACACCCCGTCGGTCCGGCGATGACGCACGTGAATGGATGCTTCCATCGCGCGTCCATAGTCACTTATGAATGTCTTCCGTAGCGCGTCATCTTTTCTACACGTTCACCGGACCCGTGCTCACCCCGTCTTCGAGCACCACGCGTTTTGCATAGAAGTAGGTGAGGGCGGCTCGTTCCTGCACATATGTCAACACGGACGAGTGGTTCACTCGGAACCCGCGATTCTTTCCGCTACCGCTCCTTCTATTGGTGAGTACCTGGAGGAACGCGTCTTTGTCGATCTCGTTGTGACGTTTGCTCAGACCTTTCGTGCTATACTTGTCGGTGGGTCCGAAGCAATAGTATGTTTTGCTGCACAACCCCACGAACCCATCGCCAGACCACTCCACCTTGAACAGACCGGGTGTCCTCTTGTCATATGCTTTGCGCGCAACACAGCATGATGCAGAGCCGATCCAAGGATGACCGGCGAGTCGACAGCGCACGTACTCTGTCTCGTGGTCGACGCAACATTCGGATGGGAGCCATTGGGATCGGTGTCGGAAGTAATGCTCTCGAAGTTCCGGAGTTACGATATCGTCGACAGACTCACCGGCCAAGGCCAAATAGGCGCTATCCGTATCCATCTCGCAGTACTGGAACAAAGGTCGTTCCAGGTACCTGTCGATAAAGTCGTAGTAGAACTGCAGCATGCGCATTTTGGCATACTGTAGAACGAAAAATCCTACGTGTATAGGCAAGGCATACGTCACTGTTCTCTTGCTCATCTCGATCTCATACGCGTTGTCGACGACCACGTCGAGTTGACGGAATCGACGATCGTTGATCATGCGCGACGCTTCAACCTCCGTGCAGTATTTCACGTCGCGATGTCGGTCTACGTTGGTGATGGTCTTCCCGTACCCCGAATTCCCCAGGAGTTTCATGGTGTCCGCGATGATGGCCTTGTGGGGGTGGACATCTCCCTCCCGTCGGGCCGTAGATACAGCGTCACCGAACCGATGGAAGCACGGGTTGGGTTCGTACTCGATAACCTGATAAACGCGCGTCACCTCGAGTCCGTGGTCCAGGTACCACCTCAGGAGCGGCGTGGCGAACAGCATCTTATCGCCACGGAAACTATCAACGAGCATGCGCCTCGGACGCGTCATGATATCGTGATCTTCTGCGTATCGACGCATGAATGGTCCGAGATCATCGCGGGTCATGTTGACGTTCTTGAACACGGGCTGCATCTCAGCAAAGTGCGCGCGCAATTCTTCCGGTACGCGAACGTCGCACTCAATCATACCGAACAGAGTACCGGTGCGCACATTTGTCAAGATCTGCTGTTGCGTCATCTTCCATTTCGTGTGTCGTCGACGAGGAAACGCTGTGTCTAGGCATCTTTTCACGGCCGCATCTTTTCTCATGTTTTTCCACTGACATTCCCACAACTCGACAACCTTGACGAAGTGACGTAAGTATGCAGTGTTCTTTCGGGTCTCGGCGAGAAGTTGGGTCATGGGTTTCCCATTAACGGCGTTCGTTTCTAGAGCCAAGCACGGGCAGCCATGAAAGTAACATCCTTGGTACTGATACGCCGTCTTCGTTGTGCTGCACCATCCGTCCACCGGAAGTTTACCTATCCTCTTCTCCCGACCGTTGACCTGATGCCGGATAGAGTGTCCCGTCCGTTCGGACTCCCACGTCAACCATTCCGTGGCCATCTGCCCGTGCAGCTGCGCCGATTCGGGTCGGAACTCGTTCTCTTCGCGTCGACGCTTGTACCATCCCGTCGGCATATCTTGCATCAGAGACCACAGGTATAGAGCGTTGGCATCGTAACCGACGATCGATCCACACGGTCGAGCAGTCTCCCCATACTCGGTCTGACGTATCTTGGTGACCCCTTTCTCGTGGTATCTTTGAAAGACTATAGATGGACCACCCACAATACCGTCTTTCACGAGTTGATGAAGATCTTTATTCTTCTCGTTGAAGATCGTAAAGTATGTCTTCTCCGGTAGGTCGTTGAACAGGTAGAGCAAGGTCAGACCGGGTACGCTGATCCCTTGCTTGAACATGTCGATGCCACGCTGCTCATAGAAGGCGAACTGTCTGTGAATGGCTTGCAAAAAAGGCACTACGTCTCTGTTGTTGTACCAAACGAGAAAGTCTCGTAAAGTCGTCATGCCATTATCGCGCCACGCCTTCTCGCAACTAGCGTAATCGTCGTCGGAAATACCTTCGTTCTTCAGTCGACTATAGAAGGCTTCTTTCGGTGGAAGCATTGTGTCGTCGAGCCTCTCCAAACAGTCCATGTACTCGTACGGGAAATGACCTTTTGTGACCTCGCATCCGTATGCTTTCAAGTACTTATCGTAGCTGAACCCCGGGGCAATGTAATTCGTCATGTCTAGGAATTTCAGTTGATTCGACGATAGGCACATGAACGTGTTGTTTCGTTTGATGACGAAAAAGGATCCGATACCGTCTTCTTCTTCCGATTTTTCCCTCGGACCAAAACCTTCTGCGCATTCTTCCGTTGTTTCGGTGATGAAGTGGGGAATCAGAAACTTTTTTATGGCGTTGAGATCGTACTTCCCCGAATTGAACCCGATCACGGGTAATTGATGTAGCCACCCGTACAGTTGTCCCATCAGCGTTTTGTAGGGATTTTTTGGTCGCGACTCCTTATCGTTGGCGTCATCTTCCCCAGATGATCGTGCGGCATGCTCTCGTTCGTCCCAGTCGGTTATCGCCTCGGCAAGTTGTTCCAACACATCCTCATAAGAATCTTTTAGATCTTCGTACGCTGCATCGCTCATTGCTCGTAGGATGTTCATCATGTCGGCCACCAACTTGTCAGGATTTCCATCTGTGACGAGACATTGCACTTGCTCGTGTCCGGGCACGTTCGACGCCACGCTGACGCTCAACGGGACGTGACGTGCTATCCAGTGGACTTTGTCACTATCCGACGGAAGTTGTGCGGTGTCGAAATAACACTCAAAGTCAAAAGTGGCACGGTATGGATAGTAGCGCAATGATTCGGGGACTCGAATGTTCTCATCATCCAGACGTTCGAATACCGAGGGGGTGGAGTGGTAGACACCTCCCGGATACACTTGACGTACACCCCCCTCACATGTGCGTTCGTGTCTGTGCAGTTTATATGCATCTTTCCATAGACAGTCGCCACACTTTCGACACCGATACGAGTGACAGTACATGTGCTCGTCTTGGATATAGGAAAAGTGTGTGTCGTGCAAGTTGACGTTCAACGTCTCGGGGTAGTGACACAACGATCTTCTGACGAGTTCGGCAGTCGTCTTTCCATCATTTTCCGACTTTACAAGCTTGTACACGCACACGTTCGTTCTGAACATGATTTCTACCCGATAGAGGTCATCGAGTGTGACCCCTGTAAAGTCTTGCATGGGTACCCCGTCATCGCGATCGTACATCTCGTACAACATCTTCACTGCCGGTTCCAACCGACGCACGTCGCATCCTCGATGCAGGGCCAGGCAGCGGAAGAGACACAGGTTGTCAGTGTACCTTTTGGAATGGTTGGATTCCCTTTCCAGACCGATGACAGCTTTGTTGTTCTTCACATAAGCGGGAAGGGTCAAGCCCACACAACCAATGGGATGATCGATGATACGATTGACGAAGAAGGTGGCATTTGTCACGAGTTCGCACACCCATGCCGAATCCGGTCTTTGAGCGATGGCCCACTGCAAGACGTCGGTTTCTCGAATTCGTTCCAGAAACTCGTCAAAGTCCTTGCTGTTGGTGATGAGACTGGGCGTATCCAGGTACCGTCCGCAACAGTTACAAGACGCGTGATAATACCTGTATCGTCCCGTGTTCTTATTCCTCAAAATGAACCCGTAACTGAGATTAATTTTGAATGCAGTGGTCTGCTCCTGGAACATTCTATTCAAAGGCTCCTCTAGAGCGGTCGTGTCTAGAGTGGTCAATCTGTAATTGAACCTGGTCTGAACAGGTCCTCTCGCTACGCGTGTCCTTATGGTCGACCAGTGCTCCCGAACGACGTATAACAAGTCCGTCGACAGAGCGTCTGGGAAGGGAAGTCGATCGAGTGGTTCGACGGGATCTTCGACGAATGGGGGGAGGGTCATAGTACTTTCCCATCTCGACCGCTTCGGTAAAGGTGGTTCGACGTCGTCACCACACGCGGTTCCAGCGTGTCTGTTCAGGTGAGCGAGTGAACTGAAAGATCGGTCGCATCTCTCGCATGTCTTCTTTTGTTTATTGCATGCAGTTCTCGCGTGTCGCAGCAGACTGTCTCTTCTCCGAAATGATCGACCGCATGTCTCGCAAGCGTGTGTCTTGGTGCTATCATTAGATGACGATGCCTTTGAGTGTGTGGGTTGATCAACAGATGACGTTCCGTGACTCTCCACGTGACGTCGTAGAAGCGCATAATCTTCGAACGTCTCACCGCAGTGGCGGCACACGTGTACTCGCATGGTGTCAGCGTCTACAACTGAAAAGACACCATCATAAATACACCTATATGTTGTGCGAGGTGGGGTGGTGTGTTTATGAGCAATATTTGGTAGGAAAAACGCGTTAATTCAGGATACAATGTAAGTGTCGACGGTAGCGTTTACACACTAGAGGTGCCACTACAATAATGGAACTAACGAGGTCACTATATGTAATGAGGTCACTATTGGAAATTAGACAGTATGTTGTTTTTAATGTGTCAAGGTATCGTATTAATTAGGTATACTATAATAGGTTATCTTCCTGGTAACTAATAACTAACGAGGTCTCTATATATAAAGAAATCACTATTGGAAATTAGACAGTATGTTGTTTTTAATATGTTAAGGTATCGTATTTTGTTACGTATGCTATAATCTTCCTGGTGACTAATAATGGAACTAACGAGGTCACTATATGTCTCAATCGAAAGGATCAAACAGAATGAAAGATTATACATTGTGTTTAATTATTATACATTGTATTTGTTTAACCCTATAATGAACCAACATCATAAGGCGTACACACAATTTTTATTGCTTAATAAGCAAGGTATAGAATAGCAACATGTGTACTATTATTATAGTTAAATATACATTTACTAGATATGTAAATGATCCAGTTTAACCTGAACACCTGTAGGTGAAGAAGCTGATTTTTAAAGTCATGCTACTAGGAATTGGAATCCAGATTATAACATTTTTATAACAGGAAACAGTTCATTTACACAATACTACCTTGGCACTGATATTAATGAAATCTAATAATGATTATACTTGTGGGTTTTCCTTTAAATACTTGAAGTCTGTCAAAAACTCTTAGTAAATTTAATAATTACTTATCACTGATTGTCATAGGGTTAACCAAAAGATAGTTAATAAATGAAAAATATATTGATGAGTTGACCGACTTCAGAAGTATTCATCTTTCAGGGCCCTCAAAGAAGGGATGAGGAGTATCCACAAATCTCATTACTATTTTGAAATACCAAAACTTAATATTATAATTTAGAATGTATGTTTATTGAAGTTAAGACTTGATCTAAGAAATGTAAAATAGAAATTAATAAGTGGTGTTATTTATCGGTCACTAAACATAAATATTACTGATTTCACTAATCAAAACACTAAAAATGTGCAAGTACTCAAAGTTGTGAAAAGTGTTTAATGGTGACTCCAACATTATTTTGCTTAACTATGATAGCCTACATAGATACAATGTCACAATCACTCCAACCACTTTCACAGCAATAGACAATATATTTGGTGAATATTACCAAATGCACAGATTAATTTATTCAGACATTTCGGATCATTTCCCCAAAAATTAGATAATAAAGGAAAGTTAAGAAACCAGGATATGTAATGAACAGTGTAAAGATTTTGAAGAAGGTTATATACAATATGTCATAAAGAAGTATACACTTTCATGAAGTGATGAGTTCTTAATTGAAGATATATTTACACACACAAAAAATATTGCTGATAAGTTGAATGAGTATTTTACCAATTTAAGCATCGCAAAAAGAAAACAGTTGTATCAAAGGTTCCTGATGACTATCTGTAAGGAGTTTATAAAATTCCATGTTTCTAACACCAACAACTATAGATTAAATATAGAAACTTATCGAGCGTGTGAAAAATTTTGTCAGGGATGGGATGGCATAAAACCGAACATGATTAAACAAGTTTATCCCAGTTTGCTTGAACCACCATATTGTTACCTTACTGTTTGACAATAGATATGTTCCAGATCAGCTAAAATTGTCAGTATAGTTCCCATTTTCAAGAATGGTGATGTTACATTAATAAAAAGTTATTGACCTATTTTTTATGTTGTGCTCAAAGATTTTTTCTAGACTAATAATATGTGTTGCGGCATAGGAAATCCAGTCATTGTCCAAAACAATTTTAAGTGTTTTTAAATTTAATGCATGGAAAGTAACACCCTTTCTCATTCCAAAACAGTTTAGTGTGCTCCCACTAGAATCAAAGTTACAAGAATTTAAAGAGGGCACCCGTCAAAAACTATTTATGGAGAAAAAATTACTTGTAAAGTTGAGTCGAAAATCATCAAAACAAAACGCTGCCACAGTATAACAACTTATCCATTGTTATTAGTATAACCATGTCCAATCCAGTGAAGCAAATGTAGATAGGTCTGTTAGCTTCGGTACACTAAAACTATTATTAAATTCTGATGGTTACATTTACAATAAAAAAATTACTACAATCTACAATCATGATACTTCATGTGATAACAAAACTTCACCACATGTAATAATTATCTATTGTTATTACTATATCCAATCCAGTGAGGTGAATGTAGTTATTTTTTGCAAAAACAAAACATTTATATTAATAACCAACACCCAAGAGGTGGCAATCTCTTCTTGTGATTAGCTCTGAAAAGTACCGTTGTTGTTGTTGTTGTGTGGCTCAGTGCCTCCAGGTGACAGACACACTGTCACACGTTCGACTCAAATAAGTCAGAGTCATCGTCACTATTGCCGATTGGGCATGTCCCAAAATAATCACTCGCAAATTCATTGAGCTTGAGTCTCCGCTTGCGACATTCTGCATGTTCATCAACGTCAATGCGTAGAGACAACGAGCAACTTCGTTCGATCCAACCACGGACGCAGCCATCTTGGATTTTTCGAAAATTGTAAACACGAAACGGAATTCGTCCTGTAGTCTTACATTTACAATTAAATCCGCTTCGACAACAGGTTATGCAGTTGAGTAATATATACAGATATAAACCACAGCAGCATCAAACTAAACTAATCACTAATCGATCTACACAAACACTCCAATCCAACTTTCTTGCGCACTGCCAATGGCACTGCCACTGGCACCGCGTAATTTATAAATAGCTTTCGAATGGGGTGCTATATAAATAGATTTGACAATTACTGACCTTCGCAAAATAGTGCGCATTTCATTTTAAAATACAGCAATTTAGAATCAACTCTACAAAAACATAAAAAGTACACTTATACGTAAATATGCTAAATTAAACATCGTAGTAAAATAGACCCAGGCCCAGGGACCAGGCAATGTCAGTTACAGTGGCGCGTATTCACGATTATGATGCGTTTACGTGAAATTTCCCCTAGTGATTTCCGACTGGTTTTTCTACACATATAATAGATTAATTAAATATATTAAAAACATAACATACTGTCTAATTTCCAATTTGAATTTTAAACGGGTATTCTACTGATTTGAATATATACATATTAATGAGTAATATTATAATCTTACCTGTTGAAGTTACATCAGGTCCAACTCTCTTTTCGTATGCAGCATTTTCTGAGCCATGGCCCGTAGACAGTCGAGTCCCAATACACGGGTATTTAAAGACCCCGACTTACCAGGCTCACAACCCCGCACGTCGACAGATTAGCCACTCACAAAGCGCATGTCGATAGATTATCCAATCGCAACACGTTGGTGATGTGAAGGACGGGTGAAAACATTTCTAACCGCCTGTGTAACGTTTTCTAACTGCCTGTTCGAAGTTGCACATACGCGTTTTCTCATCAGGTTTTCGACAACAACAAACTCACCCTTATGACCCTCGCTCTTATTTTATGAGTTCAATGGTCACAGGAATGTTACGTTATGTCACCGTCTGACGGTTCACAACAGCTGGCTCGCGCTGAGTTGCGTCGGGTTGTGGGTTAATTGACAGCAGGAATGCTTACCGTAAAACGGTCCGCCGTCCCAATTGAAATTAAAATTGAAATTGAAATTGAAGTTGAAGTTGAAATAAAAATAAAAATAAAAATAAAAATAAAAATAAAAATAAAAATAAAAATAAAAATAAAAATAAAAATAAAAATTTAAATTTAAATTTAAATAAAAAATAAAAAATTAAAAATTTTAAATAACAAATAAAATTAACCAATGTCTATTTTTAGAAAATTAAAATTAACCAATGTCTATTTTTAGAAAATTAAAATTAACCAATGTCTATTTTTAGCTACCGTCTATTTTTAGCTACCACAAAAATCGACCCACAATTGCGTATCATAAACCCCTTACCTACTACTGTCACTGTACCCACATTACTCAGCTAGCATACATAGTCACTGTACTCACAGTGCACACCTAGTATACAATATTACTGAACCCAAAGTACACAGTTAGAATACATAGTAACTGTACCCACAATACTCAACTATAATACATAGTCACTGTACCCACAGCACACAGCTAGAATACGTAGTCACTATACCCACAGTACACAAATTGAATACATATTCACTGTACCCACAGTACAGAGCTAGAATACATAGTCACTGTCCCACAGTACACAGCTAGAATACATATTCACTGTACGTGCAATACACAGCTAGAATACATATTCTCTGTACCCACAGTACACAGCTAGAATATTTAGTCACTATACCCACAGTACACAGCTAGAATATATAGTTATTGTACCGACAGTACACAGCTACAGTACATATTCACTGTACCCACAGTACACAGCTAGAAAACATAGTCACTTTACCCACAATACAGAGCTAGAATATATAGTCACTGTACACAGAGTACACAACTAGAATACATAGTCACTGTAACCAGAGAACACAGCTAGAAAACATAATCACTGTACCCACAGTGCACAGCTACAATTCATAATCACTGTACCCACAATACTCACCTAACATACATAGTCACTGTACCCACAGTACAGGGCTAGAATACATAGTCACTGTACCCACAGTACTCAGCTAACATACATAGTCACTGTACCCACAGTACACGGCTAGAATACATAGTTAATGTACGCACAGTACTCAACTATAATACATAGTCACTGTACCGAAAGTACACAGTACAAAGCTACAATTCATAGTCACTGGATCCACAGTACACATATAGAATACATAGTCACTGTACACAAGGTACATGTCTAGAATACATAGTAACTGTACCCACAGTACACAGCTAGAATACATAGTAACTGTACCCACAGTACTCAACTATAATACATAGTCACTGTACCGAAAGTACACAGTACAAAGCTACAATTCATAGTCACTGGATCCACAGTACACATATAGAATACATAGTCACTGTACACAAGGTACATGTCTAGAATACATAGTAACTGTACCCTCAGTATACACCTGGAATACAATGTTACTGTACCCACAGTACACATCTAGAATACATAGTAACTGTACCCACAGTACTCAACTATAATACATAGTCACTGTACCCACAGCACACAGCTAGAATAGGTAGTCACTATACCCACAGTACACAACTAGAATATATATATATACATATATATATTCACTGTACCCACAGTACAGAGCTAGAATACATAGTCACTGTCCCACAGTACACAGCTAGAATACATATACACTGTACCCACAGTACACAGATAGAATACATAGTCACTGTATCCAGAGTACATAGCTAAATTACAAAGTCACTTTAACCAAAGTACACAACTAGAATACGCAGTCACTGTACCCACTGTATGCAGCTAGAATACATATATATACATACTGTACCCAGAGTACACAACTAGAATAGACAGTCACTGTACCCACAGTACACAGCTAGATTACATAGTCACTTTACCCACAGTGCACATATAGAATATAAATTCACTGTACCCATAATACACTGCTAGAATACATAGTTACTCTACCCACAGTACACAGCTACAGTACATAGTCACTGTACACACAGTACACAGCTAGAATACATAGTCACTGTACCCACAGTACACAGCTAGATTACATAGTCACTTTACCCACAGTGCACATATAGAATATAAATTCACTGTACCCATAATACACTGCTAGAATACATAGTTACTCTACCCACAGTACACAGCTACAGTACATAGTCACTGTACACACAGTACACAGCTAGAATACATAGACACTGTACCCACAGTGCACAGCTAGAATACATAGTCACTGTACCCACATAACACAGCTTTAATACATATATTCACTGTATGCACAGTACACAGCTACAGTACATAGCTACTGTATCTACAGTACATTGATAGAATATATATTCACTGCACCAACAATACATAGCTAGAATTCATAGTCACTATACCCACATTACATAGAACTCAGCTACAATTCGTAGTCACTGTATCCACAGTACAGAGCTAGAATACACAGTCACTGTACCCACAGTACACAGCTAGAATATATAGTCACTATACCCAGAGTACACAACTAGAATACATAGTCACTGTACCCACAGTATGCAGCTAGAATACATATTTACTGTACACAAAGTACACAACTAGAAAACATAGTCATTGTACCCACAATATACAGCAAGAATGCATAGTCACTGTACCCACAGTATACAGCTACAATTCGTAGACACTGTACCCACAGTACAAAACTAAAATACATAGTCACTCAACCCACAGTACACAGCTAGAATGTATATTCACTGTACACACAGTACACAGTTAAATAGAATACTTAGTCACTGTACGAAGAGTACACAGCTAGAGTACATAGACCTGTACCCATAGTACACGGCTAGAATACATAATCACTGTTCCCACAGTAGTCAGCTAGATTAAATAATCACAATAACCACAGTTCACAGCTAGAATACATAATCAATGTAGCCACAGTACACAGCTAAAGTACATAGTCACTGTACCCACAGTACTCTGCTACAGTACATAGTCACTGTACCCACATTACACAGCTAGAATACTTAGTCACTGTATCCAGAGTACACAGCTATAATACTTAGTCACTGTACAAAGAGTACACAGCTATAATACATATTCACTGTACCCAAAGTACACAGCTAGAATACATAGTCACTGTACCCACAGTATACAGCTACAATTCAAAGTCACTCAACCCATAGTACAACGCTATAGTACATATACACAGTACACAGTTAAAATACATATTCACTGTACCCACAGTAAACAACTAAAATACATAGCCACTGTACCCACAGTACACATGTAGAATACATAATAATAGTCACTGTACCCACAGTACACCACTACAATTCATAGTCACTGTACCCACATTACTCAGCTAGCATACATAGTCACTGTACCCACAATGCACACCTAGTATACAATATTACTGTACCCAAAGTACACAGTTAGAAGACATAGTAAATGTACCCACAGTACTCAACTATAATACATAGTTACTGTACCCACAGTGCACAGCTAGAATACGTAGTCACTATACCCACAGTACACACATAGAATACATATTCACTGTACCCACAGTACAGAGCTAGAATACATAGTCACTGTCCCACAGTACACAGCTAGAATACATATTCACTGTACGTGCAATACACAGCTAGAATACATATTTTCTGTACCCACAGTACACAGCTAGAATATTTAGTCACTATACCCACAGTACACGGTTAGAATACATAGTCACTGTACAATAGTGCACAACTAGAATATAAAGTCACTATACCCACAGTACACAGCTAGAATATATATAGTTATTGTACCCACAGTACACAGCTACAGTACGTATTCACTGTTCCCACAGTACACAGCTAGAATACATAGTCACTTTACCCACAATACAGAGCTAGAATATATAGTCACTGTACCCAGAGTACACAACTAGAATACATAGTCACTGTAACCAGAGAACACAGCTAGAAAACATAATCACTGTACCCACAGTACACAGCTACAATTCATAATCACTGTACCCACAATACTCACCTAACATACATAGTCACTGTACCCACAGTACAGGGCTAGAATACATAGTCACTGTACCCACAGTACTCAGCTAACATACATAGTCACTGTACCCACAGTACACGGCTAGAATACATAGTTAATGTACGCACAATACTCAACTATAATACATAGTCACTGTACCGAAAGTACACAGTACAAAGCTACAATTCATAGTCACTGGATCCACAGTACACATATAGAATACATAGTCACTGTACATAAGGTACATGTCTAGAATACATAGTAACTGTACCCACAGTACACACCTAGAATATATATATTCACTACACACACTGTACACAGCTAAAAAATACAAAATATTCACAGTATCTCCAGTACATAGCTATAATGCATTGTCACTACAACTCCAGTACACGATTAGAATAGACAATTACTGCTCACCCAGGACACAGCTCGAATACATGGTCGCTGCTGTAATTCCAGCACACAGCTGTAAGAAATAGTCACTACAACTCCAGTACACAAATAGAATACACAGTTACTGGTAGAATGCATGGCCAGTGCACCCTCAGTACACATCTAGAATATAAAATATAGTCACTACACACTCTGTACACAGCTAAAATACAAGTTATTCACAGTATCTCCAGTACATAGCTATAATGCATTGTCACTACAACTCCAGTATACGATTAGAATAGACAGTTACTGCTCACCCAGGACATGGCTCGAAATACATGGTCGCTGCACCCTCAGTACATAACTGGAATACATAACCACTACACCCTCAGTACATAGCTAGAATACAAAATCACACAATTTCGCACAACTTCACACAACGTTGCACAACATTACACAACTTCACACAACGTCGCACTACTTCGCACAACTTCGCACAACTTCAGACAACTTCGCACAACTTCAAACAACTTCTGGCGAACAAACTAACAAAATGACACCATCTCAGCATACATTTATTTATTTTATGACACTGTATCCAGCCTGCCTTGCTTTTTCTCAGCATCTCAGCATATATTTCTGTACTTTATGACACTGTCTCTAGCCTGCCTTGCTCTGTCTCACCATCTCATGCACTGTCACACGCAACTTGAAAAAGGTGTTGTATTCTTGCTAGTGACACCCCTCTACATATGGACAAGCTCCATAGAGTAGTAGTGAGTCGAGTGTAGCCATTTCCTTCTGGTTCCCACACCTCACCACCCCCACCATAGAGTAATGAGACGAGTATAGCCATCTGACCACCCCCACGCACGCACGCACGGCATTCACCTTCTGTCTATAGACCTGAACATATATGACACCACCCCACACTGTATAGTAGTACACATACCTCCATAGAGACATATACCTGTGGCAGCCAGCATGTCTAACACATACCTCCACAGAGACAGAGGCCTGTGGTCTGTGGCAGCCAGCGTATCTGACACATACCTCCATAGAGACAGAGACCTATGGCAGCAAGAATTTCTTATACATACCTCGATCCATAGAGTAGTAGTGAGTCGAATGTACCAATTACCTTCTGGTTTCCACACCTCACCACCCCACCATAGAGTAATGAGAGGAGCATAGGCATCTGACCACCCCCACGCACGCTTGGTGTTGTATTCTCGCTAGTGACTCCCCTCTACATATGGACAAGCTCCATAGAGTACTAGTTGTGTGCTGTGGGTACAGTGACTATGTATTCTAGTTGTGTACTGTGGGTACAGTGACTATGTATTCTAGCTGTGTGCTGTGGGTACAGTGACCATGTTCTTTAACTGCATGACCTGCTATTTTCTTTTACTGTGACATTTCTGTGTATTTTTATTTAACTGCGTGACATTTTACTAGTCTTAGCTAATGCGGTTTGCCACACATGTAACTCTGTTTTCTAAGTGTGTAACACATTCACTATGTAGTAACGCGTTTAGCTATTCTTCCAATGGCATACACAGCGCTGTCACCACAGCATGTACCACCCGTTGGCCTTTTGTCCATTACTGGCCACCACTTCCACCATTTACCTCCGTCTGACTGTCCCTAAGAGCAACTCCATTCATCGCCCCTACATTCACCTGTTCACACATATTTCCATAGAGGCAGATACCTGTGGCAGCCAGCGTATCTGACACATACCTCCATAGATACAGAGACCTATGGCAGCTAGAATTTCTGATACATACCTCGATCCATAGAGTAGTAGTGAGTCGAATGTACCAATTACCTTCTGGTTTCCAAAACCTCACCACCCCCACCATAGAGTAATGAGACGAGTATAGCCATCTGACCACCCCCACACACGCTTGGTGTTGTATTCTCGCTAGTGACAGTTACTATGTATTCTAGACATGTACCTTGTGTACAGTGACTATGTATTCTATATGTGTACTGTGGATCCAGTGACTATGAATTGTAGCTTTGTACTGTGTACTTTCGGTACAGTGACTATGTATTATAGTTGAGTACTGTGGGTACAGTTACTATGTATTCTAGCTGTGTACTGTGGGTACAGTTACTATGTATTCTAGACATGTACCTTGTGTACAGTGACTATGTATTCTATATGTGTACTGTGGATCCAGTGACTATGAATTGTAGCTTTGTACTGTGTACTTTCGGTACAGTGACTATGTATTATAGTTGAGTACTGTGCGTACATTAACTATGTATTCTAGCCGTGTACTGTGGGTACAGTGACTATGTATGTTAACTGAGTACTGTGGGTACAGTGACTATGTATTCTAGCCCTGTACTGTGGGTACAGTGACTATGTATGTTAGGTGAGTATTGTGGGTACAGTGATTATGAATTGTAGCTGTGCACTGTGGGTACAGTGATTATGTTTTCTAGCTGTGTTCTCTGGTTACAGTGACTATGTGTTCTAGTTGTGTACTCTGGGTACAGTGACTATATATTCTAGCTCTGTATTGTGGGTAAAGTGACTATGTTTTCTAGCTGTGTACTGTGGGTACAGTGAATATGTACTGTAGCTGTGTACTGTGGGTACAATAACTATATATTCTAGCTGTGTACTGTGGGTACAGTGACTTTATATTCTAGTTGTGCACAATTGTACAGTGACTATGTATTCTAACCGTGTACTGTGGGTATAGTGACTAAATATTCTAGCTGTGTACTGTGGGTACAGAGAATATGTATTCTAGCTGTGTACTGCACGTACAGTGAATATATATTCTAGCTGTGTACTGTGGGACAGTGACTATGTATTCTAGCTCTGTACTGTGGGTACAGTGAATATGTATTCAATTTGTGTACTGTGGGTATAGTGACTACGTATTCTAGCTGTGTGCTGTGGGTACAGTGACTATGTATTATAGTTGAGTACTGTGGGTACAGTTACTATGTATTCTAACTGTGTACTTTGGGTTCAGTAATATTGTATACTAGGTGTGCACTGTGGGTACAGTGACTATGTATGCTAGCTGAGTAATGTGGGTACAGTGACTATGAATTGTAGTGGTGTACTGTGGGTACAGTGACTATTATTATGTATTCTACATGTGTACTGTGGGTACAGTGGCTATGTATTCTAGTTGTTTACTGTGGGTACAGTGAATATGTATTTTAACTGTGTACTGTGTATTCTACACGCATAAAAATTAGACAGATAGCTGTAGTGTGCACTATAGTCGCACTAGTGACGGCTATCGTTCGACTGACGATATATCAACACGTATTTCCACGACGTGAATATCATTTGCAGAGTGCTGTTGACGGTGTAACAATATTGACATATAACGAAAATATGCGTATGGCAAGAGACTTTAGAGTCCTCTGTCTAACGTTTGTGGACGATATTGTGTCATTATTTTCAAATATTTAATAAAATGTCCTTGTACTCTTATTCAATAGGAGAATTATGGGTAAATTGTAGGAATTATGGGTAAACTGTAGGAGGTATGGGTAAAGTGTAAGAGTGCACTATTGAACAATATTGACATATAACGAAAATATGCGTATGGCAAGAGACTTTAGAGTCCTCTGTCTAACGTTTGTGGACGATATTGTGTCATTATTTAAAAAAAAAAAAAAACTGAAGGAGTTATGGATAAAGTGTAAGAGCGCATTATTTTTAAATATTTACATATAAAGAAAATATAGTACGATATCGTGTTTTGTTAGTTTCTCGTCTCCTCGTTAGGTCCTTTGATCTCAGTTATTAATGACCCTGTTAATGATAATAGCAAGAGACTTCAGAGTCCTCTGTCTAACGTTTGTGGACAATATTGCGTAGCTTTTCTATTGCTTCGTTGTAACGGCTTGCCAATGGGGACACTCTAGGGTTATGGATAGGGTTACGGACCAGGGGACGCTCGGGCTACCCAGAAGGTTGTGAGGCTGCGCGCGCAGTTAAAATTAAAATAAAATAAAAAATTAAAAAATTACAAATAAAATTAATATTTATTTCAGTTGCCAGGGGGCGCTCTAGACGGTTAGGGTTAGCTCCAGTCGCTAGGGGGCGCTTAGGTTACCCAGAAGGCGCTGCGCTCTTGGGGGGCGCTCTGATTGGCTGCACGCGCAACCGGAAGTGATTCGTGAACGTGGGCTCCTGAAGTTGAGGTTTAGGAACTAATTCTCTACTACTGATGTGAGGGCGATGGTTCGCGTCGCGAGCCTCGCGCCGCGGTCGCTAGGGGGACTGTGAGAGGAGTTTATTCTCCTGGCGGAACTGTTTTTTTTATTTTAGGGTACATTTACTGAATTTTGGTGCATGTTCTGTGTGACGTGTTGGCATGTTTAGATTCGAAATTAGTACATTTAACTTTTTACCCATGAAATGACGGTTGATTGAACATGTTATTAGAACATGATTGACGTACAATTGAATATGTTCCATCGGTCACAATGGTCAGAAAATATGAGTTAAAACTATGTTTGTTATATTTTTGATAACTTATGGTGGTTGCAATAATATCTGCCTGTGTGTAAACTATCAACTTATGTGACTAGACATTATTGTCTGTGCGTTTACAAATTGTGTAACTATGCACATGGAAGAAGATACGTTTACACCACGTCGCACATTAATGAGAAATTAATTAGAAAACTTAATTTTGTTTAAGTTGAGCAGTGGTTAAAGAACCAATTGAGTGTTGTTTTCCTCCAAAATCATGGAATTCATCTTTTCGTAACGCAACATATTAGCAGTTAGTGACACTGGTTGCGACGGGCCTATTAGTTCATATTAATTGTGTACTTACTAATTGCATAAATGTGTTGGTTGCGTTGTTTTGAAATCTTAGTAGAAAACCTTATATAAATATATATATATAATTATATAAATATTAAGCATATACCCAGTGTGACCCAACTAATGCTACGCTGTGGCTCAACTTACTCCACACCAAGTGTTAGTTGAGACAGCTTACCAACCATGTTCAAATCAGCTACATGTAATTATCTATGCATACTAGGTAATGCAATATTATCATTGTCTAAAATGATATACTAATAACCATTGTTTATGCGGGCAAAAAGAATTCTGACTTAGGAATATGATTGTGTCCTGGATATCAAAAAGAATGAAAAATTGCTCAATAATACTGCCTTCCTCTGCATACTCTGTGGCCGCCAGATTTAGGTGGGTTCGACATCCGCGGAATGGAATATCGCACCCCGGTAAATCCGCTGATCGGAAAGCTAGAGGCGCACATAAACACCTACAATAAAATAAACATATTTGAGAACAAATGCCTCCGAAAGACAAGAGTAATAAAAACAAAGAAGTTAGAGAAGAATGCTGACCCCCGCTCTAAAAGTTACATTTTATATAAAACCGCTGCTTTTGCGCTTGCGCAAGAAGTTAGATTCACGCGTGTGATTTGATTTAACAGGCATGGGTTAATTTTGATTGTTAATTTGTTCATTGAATTTAATTAATTAACTTTTCCACATAGGCTAATCTAGTTTAATTTAATTAATTAACTTTACCAAAAGCGGTCAATTTGATTTAATGTAATTGATAAATTCCCAATGATCTCTCAATGAAGTGTTCATTTAACAGTTAATAATATAATTGGATAGTCCAAAGCCATATTATTTGGGACTGGCAACTTGCAGCGAACTGGACCTATGGAACCATTAATCCTATGCATCTAAATTTTTTTCGTTCGATGAAATAAAAATCGCTAAAATTATACCTGTCTATAAGTCAAACGCTACAGATAATTTTTTTAATTATAGACCTATATCTTTGTTACCCTCAATTTCCAAAATACTGGAAAAGTTGTACATAGGACGTATACAGAAAAACAACATATTGAACAATAACCAATACTATTATGGTTTTCGTGAGAAACATTCAACAACCAATGCTATAACCGCTCTTACTAGTGATGTTATCCATGCACTAGAAAAACACTCGGTTCTTAGTGTTTTTTCTGGATCTAAGTAAAGCATTTGATACTATTGACCACCAAATCCTAATACATAAACTTGAATACTATGGAATAAGTGGTACTCCACTCAAATGGTTTAAGAGTTATCTCTCAAACAGGAAACAATGTGTTAAGTATAATAATAGTGATTCGCTTCAGCAGGATATCACGTATGTTGTCCCACAGTAGTCTATCCTCGGTCCGCACGTGTTTATTTTATATATAAATTATCTTCCAATTTGCGGTAAAAAAAATCCAAAAGTATATTGTTTGCTGAAGACACTACTATATGCAAGACTGGAAAACAAATAAATTATATATATATATATATATATATATATATACAGGTGTATATAAAGATATGAACAACGAAATATTAGCTGGCTGGTTTCGTGCGAATAAAGTATCATTAAATATTTATAAAACGAAATGCATGTTATTCTCCAGATCCCGTCCTGCTCAGAGTGAAGAATTATTTTTTTACAATATCTAATAAGATAATTCAGCGCACAAAATGTATAACATTTCATAGCCTTCATATAAATGAAAGACTTGATTGGCAAGAACACATATATGCATGCGAAAACAAACTAGCCAGTACTTTATACGCAATCAATAAAGTTAACCACCGCTACCTTCCAGTTGCCACCCTTAAAACAATTTGTTATACTTTAGTTTACGCCTTCTTGACGTATGGAGTCATCTTGTGGGGATCCACATTCAAAACCCATATCACAAAATTATTAATTATGCAAAAAAATCGTTCGGTCCATTCTTAAAACAAACAATTGGAGACACTCTCACCCCCACTTTACATGCTTAAATTTTATAAAATTGCATGATATTTACGAATTTGAAGTTGGAAAATGTATGTACTATTATGTTCACGGGAGCTTACCGCATTCTTTATCTGGTATTTTTATATTTACCTATGACATTCTTATTCACGAAACAAGACAAACCTCACATATACGTCCTTTCATCAGTTCTACTGAAAGATCTTCAAACAGTTTATTATGTAAAGGTCCGATGATCTGGAATATAATTCCACCTATTATTCAAAATAAACCCAACTTAAACAGTTTTGTATTATCATTAAAGGCACATGTTGTAAGGGAGTATTGTGTTCTAGCTTAATCTTAATCCATTTCCAAATTCAACCACCTGTATTTAATGTTATTCTATTTAGATATGATGCCATTGTTGGAGCTTGGCACCACCACATGTTTGTGCTACACTTCTTAAGCGAACATTTCTTGTTTGAATGAATGAATGAATGAATCGATTTATTCAACAAAACACACATTTGCATAATTCATACAGTACATAACACTAATTGAATTTTTCGAAAAAAGATAATAAGAAGTGTAATACTTATAATGTTTACCCTTTTACTAATTTAACATATTTAGAATAAAATACTTGATTGAATTAAAATGCCATTATTGTCAAGATTCAAAGTGCAACAACACAATTTACATGTATAGTCACAGCAGGACAAAAGAAAATATTGGAAAATGAATTGAAAACCTTAATAACAAACTAAAATAACAATCTACAATACTTCTAAAAAATTTACGTTCTACTGATCATTAATTTAGTTTAAACTAAGATGATAAACATAATAATTGAAGTTACTAATTTTCTACAAAAAATGGTTAAGAACTTAGCACATAACTATTCAATACTTTGTCTGTATAATATTTCTTGAACTGATGAATGCTTCTACAACTAATAATAAACTATCGAGGGCATTCCACAGTTTTACTCCTTTAACAGATATACACATGCTTCTCAAACTGGTACGTGCATATTTTTGTATAAAATTACATTCCTGTCGGG
Organism: Lamellibrachia columna; assembly: GCA_963662155.1. Classification (NCBI taxonomy): domain Eukaryota; kingdom Metazoa; phylum Annelida; class Polychaeta; order Sabellida; family Siboglinidae; genus Lamellibrachia; species Lamellibrachia columna. Next base: position 31,067,639 of record OY759265.1, read on the forward strand.
TTGAATAAACTGATTTATATATGCTGAAATGCTTTAAACATAATAATTGCAGTTTTTAATTCCACTATATCTGGCACTTTAAGAATGTGCAGATTATAAAATAGCATAGTTGTATGGTCCAGTCTCTTGGCAGCACAAAGTAACCTTAGAACCCTTTTCTGTAATATAACTAAACATTGAACATTTGTTGTATATGTGTACTTCAGCACAATACATAATGTTCGGCAAGAAAAGAGAGTAGTACAAAATATGCGTACCACGTCTGTCAATCAGGCAGCTGGCTCTGTGCATAACAGCACAGCTCTTTGAAAGTTTTGATTTTACTAAACAAATACGATTTTTCCAGTTTAATTTATCATCAATCATAACACCAAAAAATTTAGTGACATTTACTCTATTTATTGTTTCTTTATTTATCTTAACAGAAATATCAACAGTCAATTTGCAATTCCCAAAAACATGTACCTGGTAATTAGTTTTCGTTACATTAAGAGACAATCGATTTACAGAAAACCACACCTGGAGTTCATCCAATCCAACATTTATCATTCGAACAAGTTCATTTAAGTCACTATGACAACATAATAAATTTGTATCATCAGCGAATAGAATGAATTTAAACACTTTTGATACTTTACAAATGCCATTGATATACATAATAAACAACTTTGGACCTAAAATAGAGCCCTGCGGAACACCACAAGATACATTTTGGATTTCTGAGTCACAATTATTAAAATTAACAAATTGTTGTCTATTTTCTAAATAACTCAGTATCCATTTATGTGCAGCACCACACACACCATAGAAATGTAATTTTTAGCCAGTATATCATGATTAACAGTGTCAAAAGCTTTCTTAAGGTGAACAAATACTCTAATAGCATACTTGTGATTATCTAGTGAACTTGTAATTTCTTCTACTAATTCTAAAAGAGCATGAGTAGTTGACATATTAGACCTAAAACCATACTGACTTGGACTGAGTATATCATACTTTTTGAGGAATTTGTCCATCCTATTATATAATTTCTCCAGAATTTTCGAGAATTGAGGTAACAATGATATTGGCCTATAATTTGTAAATACATTCTTTTCACCGCACTTAAAAAGTTTGGCAATTTTTATTTTGCTTGGAAATACACCGTTTTGAAAAGATACATTACATGTGTGACCAAATGGCTAAACTATTTTTGTATTTACATTTTTAATTAAGTAATCTTAAATTGATACATCTTTTTCAGGTATTGAAATATTCATTGCTAAGTTAGGCCCAACATTTGTAAAAAATTATTAAATCCATTTGCAATATCCTCCTTTTTTGAGATTTGCTTATTATTATTTTTTTTTTATATTCTGGGTATGTTGGCTTATTATACTGTTTGTTAATTACATTATTTAATATTTTCCAAGTTTCTTTAACATTTGCTCTCTGTTTTTCTAACAATGTAGTATTTTTTTTCAGTAAATCTTAATATAGATGTTAGTTTGTTTTTGTAAGTTTTGTATTTATGTTCCGCTTCAGCAGATCTCGATATAATAAATGCTTTATATAACTTATTTTTCTTCACACAAACACATTTTAAACCTTTGCTGAACCAAGGTTTGTTGCTGGTGTAACTTTTCCTGAAAACTCTTTTCACTGGACAATGTTTTTTAAATATCTATAAATATGTGTAGAAAATTATCATAAGCTTGATTAACATCATTTACATTTAAAACATTATCCCAAGATTGTTGACTCAATTCATTTGAAAGTGAAGCTAATGTATCTTCAGTAATCTTTCTAATATGCTGAAACTCTTTTACAATACTTCTTTTTATATTATACTTGCAAAGTGCAAAAATTGGTAAATGATCGCTAATGTAATTGAAACGGATACCACAAGTAAGGTTGTGGCACAATTCATTGGTAAATATGTTGTCTATCAATGTAGCTGAGCTAACTGTGACTCTAGTAGGCTTATCAATTAATGGGTAAAGACCCAAATTGTAAATTATGTTTAGGACATTTTTGGTGCTATTATGACTCTCATGTTTTAGCAAATCTATGTTAAAATTACCACACACAAATATTGTTTTAATGGATTTAGCATCACTCAAAATATGTTCTATGTTTTCACAAAAGATATCTAAGTTCGACCCTGGTGTTCTGTACATACAACTGACTACAACATTTGTGTGGTTCTTTATGGTTAATTCCACAGTACCACATTCAAGAATATTTTCTACTGCAATTGATTTAGTTTCCACCATTTTGCATGATAATTCCTTATTTGTGTATATAGCAACACCACCACCCCTTCGGATTCCTCTGGTTACATGATAAGCATCATAACTGTTTATGTTAAAATCATTGATTAAATCTGGATCAGCCCATGTTTAAGATATAGCGATTATATAAAATTGAAGATTAAGTTCTAGAATATAGTGTTTAATCTTTTGAAAGTTTTTTTTAAGACTTCTTGCATTAAAGTGTATAAAGAATAATCCATTAACTTTACTGATTTTCTCAGTGAATTGTAAATCTGTGTAATACTGACATTTTGATAGATTATTATAAAAATTGTTTTCTGGGTCAATATCATTTCCAAAATCATAGGGATTATAATACTTAAAGGGGTTGAACTTAAATTGTGAACAGTTATCCATTGATTTATAAATGTCATAATTGACTTCAACAGAAGAATTTTCATATATAATTTCATTATCACTAATATTTTGAAACGTAAATATTTCATAACATGATGTACAATGACACGGCATAGTTATGTAATATTTGATTACACCTTAGACATAAGTCTAATTGTATAAGAGTATTAGCCATTACAATAATATGTGATAATACTTTGTGGGAACATAAGCAATAGTTCAATATAAAAAAGATAATAAAGCAAAATACAAAAAGTTACCATATAATTGTCCTCACAACACGCATGATCTTCATGGACTGTGAGTGAACTGTCTGTACTAGTGCAGCCATCTTAAATTTAACATTACTGTTGTTCTATTTTATTTATAATTATGTTCTATTAATTATAGCAACTTAATCAACACGCTACACGTGACATCATTACATTGTTTATATAGTTATTTTAGGGTGTACGGCGACCAGTTCACTAAATAATGTAATCTTACATTGCTATAATTTAAATCAACTGGTTACATCCTTAATTGACTCCGCTGTCAACCCGGAATTGTACACCATTTCCCGATTGTTCTACTTATGGTTTATGTTTGTATGTATGATTTATACAATTCCAAAGATAAAGTCTATCTCTCTATCAACATCTGCTAATACCGATTAAATGTGCACCCGCACACCGTACGCCCACCGGTCACTCCTGCTGGCAAATCTAAGAAAATGAGACCTTCGTTTGGGTCGATTTCTCACTCACTGTGGCTTGGACATTTTAACAAGATTGCCACCCAAAGCAAAGGCCCAGATGGTAAGTCAACTAGGAAGCCATTGGCTTATCGAGAGTTCAAAATTTGTCATATACGTGTAACCCGCCCTCCTGAGGTATGTGTCAACCTTGTTTTTAAACATATTCACGCTGCTGCAGTTACACAATGCAGATAATTTGTACCATTCATTTATTTCCTCTGTGAGAACGAGTACTTCCTGATATGCAATCTACACTGTTCCTTTACTAATGTTACCTCACGTCCTCTAGTTCTACTATCTTTCTTGAGTGAGAAAAAAATATTTCTATCAATATTTTCGTACCCATTCAATATCTTAAAAACTTAAATTTGATCTCATTTTAACCTCCTTGTCTCTAGGGTTGTTAAACCACATTCTTTTAGGCGTTCTTCATAACGAAGGTCCTAATGCTGATTCTGGTCGTACCCCTCTCAGAACTGATTTCCAGTTTGAAACGTCCCCATCTACTACAACACACTGTCTTCTGCCAGTCAGCAATTGTTCTATCTAGTCGTTTATGCCGTCCCCGATACTACGGGCTTTTAAATTAAATAATAGTAGACGGGTCCAAATTAATTGACACCATCACTTGATGCCAAATCCGGCCGCGTGGCGCCACATACCGGATACTAGTTTAACACCACTTATGGACAGTTTTGTACTAGTGGCACACCTGGTGGATAATGTCTGAACTAATATTCGTACTAAATCGCCCCTGACGAACAGTTAACGAACTAATTTGCGGAATAACACGTCAATTATCGCCCAGCGCTTATTTCCGGTTGCACACGCGCAACGACCCACTTCCGAAAGCGGGTACTCGATATTAGCATAATCGTGGTTGTCGAGAGCTGTGAGTGTCCTGGTGAGGGCCCGGTGCCAATGACGTCATTTCCAATACAACAATTAGGACAACGAACCAGCTGTGAACGTGTAAAAAATAAAAGTAAGTTAGCGTACGATATATCAGTGCTGTGCCAGCAGAGACCTGTTTAACAATCCATAATTCAGTAATTCTTAGGTGTGGTCTTGTAAAGGGCCTCTAGTGAGTAGTGTCTTATAGAATGAACTTGAAAACTTTAAGTGTTTAAGAACTTAATCAGTTAAGCATATTTACATTATCTGACGATTTTTTATAGTTGTGTATGCTAGTAGAAATATATAGTCGATTCTAGTGAAATCTAGGTCTTTGTAAATTGTACCAGTGTGCTTCATTAATTCTCAAACTCTCAGTAAAACGCAAAACATGCACACACGCACGCACGCACGCACGCACGCACGCACGCACGCACGCACGCACGCACGCACACGCACACCTTATTTCGTTTTTTTGGTCGATAGAGGCACTTTGTAGCGCATAAATGTGTTCGTGGGTTAACCCCTAGATGACGCTGCTTCCGGAAGTGGGTTTGCGCATTCGCAGCCGGAAATAAGAGTTGGGCGATAATTGACGTTTTAGTATCCTTTAGGGGAGATTTAGAATGAAAATTACATACATTATCCACCAGGTGGTACCCCCACTAGAAGTCACGTGACCGGGTGTGGCACCGAGTACCTCATGGCATCAATTGATTTGGACCGACGTACTGCTATTGTACTCAGATATGTTTTGTATGAAATCCGAAAAAGATTGGTTCTTGGCAGGACAACAATGGCGAACTTGGAAAACATCTGTAAGGATAAAAACGTAAGAATAACAACGAAGACGTAATGCACGCCATGGTCTTCCCAGTTTTAATGTATGGATGCGAGTCATGGACCACCGCACAGAGGGAAAGGATTCGAATCGACATCATCGAAATGTGGTGCTGGAGGAGGCTACTACGAATCCCATGAATGGCTAAGAGAAGAAATCAATCAGGCTCTTCCACTACATGCACTGATCATAAAACAGAAGCTCTCATGCTTTGGGTACATCACGCTTGTAGAAATATACAGGTTGGAAAAGTTGATAATGATCTGGATGATCGAGTCATGCGGAAAAGAGGAAGACCACATATGAAATGGGTGGATGAGATCACAGACAAAACAAAGCTGATAATGGACGAGTTGAAATTTAGTTGAACGTAAGAAGAGACCGGATTGGTTGGGCGCAGCTCATCATGGACGTCACAAGAAGTGATTTACGACTTGACGGGACACCACTAAAGTATTAAATGTCATCACAATAACGTGAGCTATAAATAAACTGAAAAAGCAAAACATAATTAAAAAGCAACAACATAATATTTGTCATTCATGACATTGATGGGGGCTAGCTAAGCACTGACTTTACAGCGTTTAAAAACTAATCATCGCCCGTGATGACCCCACTTACATAACTAGTCCTCGCCAGAATAGCAGTTGTTGTCTCTCCCCAGGCCTGTATCATGGCTTGCGCAATTGGCATCGAACCCGTTTCCCCAGGCCTGCGCTTCGCAACGGTATCGTAAAATACAAAGAAAGATAATTGGTTGTCATCACTGCTATCTGTTTATCGTTGCTTCTTCTGCTTCGATTGTGGCTTCATCCGAAATTTGTTCTTCGTAGCTCTCTTCGCCCTCTGCTCATCCGACGTGGTGCTTGTGTAGTGATGATGTGACACACGCAGCAGCCTCGGCCTTCCTGATCCTTGATCTTAGTCTTGCAATCCTCGGAATTGGAGAATGTGTTGTGATGATCTGACCCCTTGTGTGGATGTAGCCTTGTAGGCCAGAAGGTCCTGCAACAGCAATCAATACTGCTGCTGTCAACACCGGAGCAGCAGTCAACACCGGGGCAGCAGTCAACACCAGAGCAGCGGTCAACACCGGGGCAGCAGTCAACACCGGAGCAGCAGTCAACACCGGGGCAACAGTCAACACCGGAGCAGCAGACGGTCCATTGTCAAGTGTAGCGTGTCCATCTATTCCACTGCACCAACGACAGGAAGGGCTTCTTCCGTCATCTCTGCGGCCGCGAAACATGTCGACAAACGATTTCAAGTCCACATGACGTAAAAACAATTGATAGCTTTGTTGGTTTAGAAACTTCCGTGTAGCCGTTGGGAGTGGCATTCCCGAGAGACTGTGGTGGCTCTCGCTCGCTTTTGTCTCTATTCACTCTCCCTCCCTCCCTCCCTCCCTCCCACCCTCCCTCCCTCCCTCCCTCCCTCCCTCCCTCCCCCCTCTCTCTCTCTCTCTCGCCCTCTCCATCCGTCTCCCCCCTCCCTTCCTCAGTCCCTGCCTCTTCCCTGCCTGCCTGCTTCCCTGTTTGCCTCCCTGCCCCCCTCCCTCCCTCCCTCCCTCCCTCCACCCCTTTCTTCTTCCTCCTCTATATCTATACTCTCTCACTTTCTCCCATTCACGCACGCATACACGCACGCACGCACGCACGCACGCACGCACGCACACTCTCTCTCTCTCTCTCACACTCTCTGTTTCTCACACTCTCTCACACACACTCATGTTCTCTCTCTCTCTCTCTCTCTCTCTCTCTCTCTCTCTCTCTCTCTCTCTCTCCTCTCTCTCTCTCTCTCTCTCTCTCCTCTCTCTCTCTCTCTCTCTCTCCCCCCTTTCTCTTGTCTTTCTCCCCCCTCTCATCTCTCCTTTTTGTTATTCTCGGTACAGTGAATTTATTTTGCATAAACTGTTTAGAACGGACCACGTGACGAGCACATGTTCGACGCGTTGATGCGTGATGACCGGGTGGTGACGATGTCGAACTAAATACGGCAGCTGACTGTTCCCTCTACGTATGTTGGGAGCAACAACAAGCTACAAGAGATCGGGTGACCGTCTTTGTGATAATATAACAGTTTATAGACAATTAAAAATCAACGCAATGAGGGATAATGGGCGATAAACCATTCAATGTAACCGAGATCTGCCGGATTTAACGTCACCATCAATCGTAATGGGAGATAGCAGTATTGTGTGCCACATGAGAAGCCGGTCGTACATCGCTACAGTGTGCGTCAATGCTGCGTGGTGTGTCAAGAAATGCAGTGCAGTGGAATTTTAGCTGACTCTGTTAGTGGCCATAGCAAGACCCATATTTAAACCCAGTATTAGTAATAAAACTGACAACTCAAGCGATTAAAATCTCCACTTTGTAAACATCAACATAAACATCGATCTACAGCCCAGAACATATCTAGAATGTACACCTCTGGAAACGAAACAGCAAAGGAAAAAAACTACAAATAAAAGGAGAAATGTCGGTAGTTGACATTGCATTCGACACGACAGTCACTGTGGTGGAGAACAGGACGAGACACGACAGTCACTGTGGTGGAGAACAGGACGAGACACGACAGTCACTGTGGTGGAGAACAGGACGAGACACGACAGTCACTGTGGTGGAGAACAGGACGAGACACGACAGTCACTGTGGTGGAGAACAGGACGAGACACGACAGTCACTGTGGTGGAGAACAGGACGAGACACGACAGTCACTGCGGTGGAGAACAGGACGATACACGATAGTCACTGTGGTGGAGAACAGGACGAGACACGACAGTCACTGTGGTGGAGAGAACAGGACGAGACACGAGAGTCACTGTGGTGGAGAGAAGAGGACGAGACACGATAGTCACTGTGGTGGAGAACAGGACGAGGACAATTAGACAGGCCAGAAACGACCAGGGAGAAAATAAGCAGCAGGTGGTAGGTGGGATGGGGAGGGAAAGGAGCGGGATAGAAAGAACAGGATGGTAGTCGAGACGGGGGAGGTATGGAGCAGGATAGAAACGACAGGATGGTAGTCGGAACGGGGAAGTGAAAGGATCGGGATAGAAACGACAGGATGGTAGTTGAGACGGGGGAGGGAAAGGATCGGGATAGAAACGACAGGATGGTAGTTGACACGGGGGAGGGAAAGGAGCTGGATAGAAACGACAGGATGGTAGTCAAGACGGGGGAGGGAAAGGATCGGGATAGAAACGACAGGATGGTAATCGAGACGGGGGAGGGAAAGGAGCTGGATAGAAACGACAGGATGGTAGTCGGGACGGGGGAGGGAAAGGAGCTGGATAGAAACGACAGGATGGTAGTCAAGACAGGGGAGTGAAAGGATCGGGATAGAAACGACAGGATGGTAGTCGAGACGGGGGAGAGAAAGGATCGGGATAGAAACGACAGGATGATAGTCGGGACGGGGGAGGGAAAGGATAGGGATAGAAACGATAGGATGGTAGTCGAGACGGGGGAGAGAAAGGATCGGGATAGAAACGACAGGATGGTAATCGAGACGGGGGAGGGAAAGGAGCTGGATAGAAACGACAGGATGGTAGTCGGGACGGGGGAGTGAAAGGATCGGGATAGAAACGACAGGATGGTACTCGAGACAGGGGAGGGAAAGGATCGGGATAGAAACGACAGGATGGTAGTCGAGACGGGGGAGTGAAAGGATCGGGATATAAACGACAGGATGGTAGTCGAGACGGGGGATGGAAAGGATCGGGATAGAAACGACAGGATGGTAGTCGAGACGGGGGAGGGAAAGGAGCTGGATAGAAACGACAGGATGGTAGTCGAGACATGGGAGGGAAAGGATCGGGATAGAAACGACAGGATGGTAATCGAGACGGGGAAGGGAAAGGAGCTGGATAGAAACGATAGGATGGTAGTCGAGACGGGGGAGTGAAAGGATCGGGATAGAAACGACAGGATGGTAGTCGAGACGGAGGAGGGAAAGGATCGGGATAGAAACGACAGGATGGTAGTCGAGACGGGGGAGTGAAAGGATCGGGATAGAAACGACAGGATGGTAGTCGAGACGGGGGAGGGAAAGGATCGGGATAGAAACGACAGGGTGGTAGTCGAGACGGGGAAGAAAAGGATCGGGATAGAAACGAAAGGATGGTAGTCGAGACATGGGAGGGAAAGGATCGGGATAGAAACGACAGGATGGTAATCGAGACGGGGGACGGAAATGAGCTGGATAGAAACGACAGTATGGTAGTCGGGACGGGGGAGGGAATGGAGCTGGATAGAAACGACAGGATGGTAGTCGGGACGGGGGAGTGATAGGATCGGGATAGAAACGACAGGTTGGTAGTCGAGACGGGGGAGGGAAAGGATCGGGATAGAAACGACAGGATGGTAGTCGAGACGGGGGATGGAAAGGATCGGGATAGAAACGACAGGATGGTAGTCGAGACGGGGGAGGGAAAGGAGCTGGATAGAAACGACAGGATGGTAGTCGAGACATGGGAGGGAAAGGATCGGGATAGAAACGACAGGATGGTAATCGAGACGGGGGAGGGAAAGGAGCTGGATAGAAACGACAGGATGGTAGTCGGGACGGGGGAGGGAAAGGAGCTGGATAGAAACGACAGGATGGTAGTCGGGACGGGGGACTGAAAGGATCGGGATAGAAACGACAGGATGGTAGTCGAGACGGGGGAGGGAAAGGAGCTGGATAGAAACGACAGGATGGTAGTCGGGACGGGGGAGTGAAAGAATCGGGATAGAAACGACAGGATGGTAATCGAGACGGGGGAGGGAAAGGAGCTGGATAGAAACGACAGGATGGTAGTCGGGACGGGGGAGGGAAAGGAGCTGGATAGAAACGACAGGATGGTAGTCGGGACGGGGGAGTGAAAGGATCGGGATAGAAACGACAGGATGGTAGTCAGGACGGGGGAGTGAAAGGATCGGGATAGAAACGACAGGATGGTAGTCGGGACGGGGGAGTGAAAGGATCGGGATAGAAACGACAGGATGGTAGTCGGGACGGGGGAGGGAAAGGATCGGGATAGAAACGACAGGATGGTAGTCGAGACGGGGGAGTGAAAGGATCGGGATAGAAACGACAGGATGGTAGTCGAGACGGGGGAGTGAAAGAATCGGGATAGAAACGACAGGATGGTAGTCGGGACGGGGGAGTGAAAGGATCGGGATAGAAACGACAGGATTGTAGTCGGGACGGGGGAGGGAAAGGATCGGGATAGAAACGACAGGATGGTAGTCGAGACGGGGGAGTGAAAGGATCGGGATAGAAACGAGAGGATGGTAGTCGGGACGGGGGAGTGAAAGGATCGGGATAGAAACGACAGGATGGTAGTCGGGACGGGGGAGGGAAAGGATCGGGATAGAAACGACAGGATGGTAGTCGAGACGGGGGAGTGAAAGGATCGGGATAGAAACGACAGGACGGTAGTCGGGACGGGGGAGTGAAAGGATCGGGATGGAAACGACAGGGTGGTAGTTGAGACGGGGGAGTGAAAGGATCGGGATAGAAACGACAGGATGGTAGTTGAGACGGGGGAGGGAAAGGATCGGGATAGAAACGACAGGATGGTAGTTGAGACGGGGGAGGGAAAGCATCGGGATAGAAACGACAGGATGGTAGTTGAGACGGGGGAGGGAAAGGAGCTGGATAGAAACGACAGGATGGTAGTCGAGACGGGGGAGGGAAAGGATCGGGATAGAAACGACAGGATGGTAGTCGGGACGGGGGAGTGAAAGGATCGGGATAGAAACGACAGGATGGTAGTCGAGACGGGGGAGGGAAAGGATCGGGATAGAAGCGACAGGATGGTAGTCGGGACGGGGAAGAAAAGGATCGGGATAGAAACGACAGGATGGTAGTCGGGACGGAGGAGGGAAAGGATCGGGGTAGAAACGACAGGATGGTAGTCGGGACGGGGGAAGGAAAGGATCGGGATAGAAACGACAGGATGGTAGTCGGGACGGGGGAGTGAAAGGATCGGGATAGAAACGACAGGATGGTAGTTGAGACGGGGGAGGGAAAGGATCGGGATAGAAACGACAGGATGGTAGTCGAGACGGGGGAGGGAAAGGAGCTGGATAGAAACGACAGGATGGTAGTCGAGACGGGGGAGGGAAAGGATCGGGATAGAAACGACAGGATGGTAGTCGGGACGGGGAAGTGAAAGGAGCGGGATGAAAACGACAGGATGGTAGTCGGGACGGGGAAGTGAAAGGAGCGGGATGAAAACAGGATGGTAGTCGGGACGGGGAAGTGAAAGGATCGGGATAGAAACGACAGGACGGTAGTCGGGACGGGGGAGTGAAAGGATCGGGATAGAAACGACAGGATGGTAGTCGGGACGGGGAAGTGAAAGGAGCGGGATGAAAACAGGATGGTAGTCGGGACGGGGAAGTGAAAGGAGCGGGATGAAAACGACAGGATGGTAGTCGGGACGGGGGAGGGAAAGGAGCGGGATAGAGACGACAGAATGGTAGTCGAGACGGGGGAGTGAAAGGAGCGGGATAGAGACGACAGGATGGTAGTCGGGACGGGGGAGGGAAAGGAGCGGGATAGAAACGACAGGATGGTAGTCGAGATGCGGTCGACGTAGCTAAAGTTGGTTTGTTAGTGGCAGCAGCATCTGTGATGCTAAGACTGTGATGCCACAGCTTTGATATAACGGCTGTGATGCCACTTAACTGTTGTAGTACAACATCACGGGATTCACGGCCGTAGCATCACAGCATCGTGGCCGTACGTAGCATCGTGGCCGTACGTAGCATCATGGCCGTACGTAGCATCATGGCCGTACGTAGCATCACAGCGGTATGTAGCATCACAGCCGTGTCATGCTCTTTAGCACGTGAATGCTGCATGTGTTATTGTGTTCTGGTGTTGCTGTACGAGTGCAGTCACTGCAGTGTTCTATTTAGTTTACTATACGCTCTTAGCGTGTTGTAATCTGAGCTGCACTAAGTTGGTAAATTGTAATGCCGATGACAATGTGACAAACGTACGTTTCGTGCACATTTAATAGTTTGGTGTCATGGTCGTTAGCTTGATATGTTTAGTCAGCATAACTACACTTGCATTGCTATATGTGAACGGCCAAGCAAATTATGATTAATACAATTGACGAAGTTCATTAAGTTGTTAGATTAAACTTTGAATGCATTTTACTTATAGGGGAGACCGGGGCTAGTTGTTACAATTTTCAGTTAAAGTAACTTTTTTTGTGAAAAGTATATTAGATGCAACATTTCCGTCAACATATACATATATACAAAATTTATTATTCGTGTTAATTAAATGTACCATAACAACATATTGTGATTAGATATGTGAAGTTTCCCAGGCGCGGTCGACTCTAACAACAAGCTCCGTAAGCGGGGCAAGTTGTTACATCATGCGGAACACGTTGTTACAGCAAAGATCGCAAAGCAACTGCCTCTCGTATACGTTACGGTTATTACATTAATTGGATTATTCACACTAATACATCTTATACACAGTGTACATAACATTCTAGCAAGTGGAAAAGGAAGCCAATGACTCATCGAGAGTCCAACAATGTTTCCTCTATGTGTAGCCTGCCCTTGTTGGATATTTGTTATTTTTTACGCTGCTAGCATTTACAGTACTGGTTACGCTAGGCTTCACAAGTAAACTAATACGTTCACACGTCGTGGTTAGACAAATGTTGTTCTTTGTCAGTCATTGTCAGCACACAACTCGCTGGCTGGGCCATCGGTATGCGCCGCCCGAGCGTTGTTACAGTTGTAACAACTTCCTCCAAGCACAATTTTTGCAGTTGAACGCACGTGGACGATAACAAATCCTAAATTTAAATTTAACTTCTACTTGGCATAACCCTTTATACCATATAGTAGACATGTTCTCAAGTTGCATTCACGAAACATACAAAATGGCTGCGTGAGATGATATTATGTGGGCATAGCAAAAACAGGTGGCTAAAAAGTCATTTTCGTCCACACCTCGTTAATTTCGTCTTCTGAACTCCCGATGTTTGGACAGTGTATCTGCTGGTGGACTTCCAACCAACTACTGGCGATGGTATCTCCATATGTGCGCTATGTATTCGTAACACGCCTCTATAACAACTTGCCCCAGTATACAACTAGCCCCGGTCTCCCCTACCACCAATGACACTAACTCAGTCAGTTCGTCACCTTTATGAAGGCGACAACGTCGATGCGAATGATCTGAAGAGCTTTTGCACGAGAGAAATACATATCATATTACGTTGGTATGCACAAAACATAAAAGCCAATTATGAATCACATACACCTGACGTGCGTGATCTGTTTATCTGGTTAATTTCACGTCCGTCGTTGATCTCATTGACGCAAGTTTTACTGTTGTTTAATGATTTGACCGCCGGTGAGTATTGGGTGCGGCGTGGTTGGATCAGTGACAATAACGGCTATATATCTGCACTTAGAGCCACATCACCAGTCACGTTACATACATACACAAGGATACAGGTAAAGTGCTCTCCATTGCGCCGTCTCTGTGTGTGACCCTTCTCTCTCTTCTCTCTCTGTTACTATGTGTCTCATTGTTGACCTGTCTATCTGGCTGTCTGTCTATCGCTCGGTGTGTGCAAGCATGTATGTCCTTTTTGCATACTTTGTTTGAATGTCTTTTTGGATATGTATGTGTCCATGCGGACACTTCCCTATCCATATATTACGTTTTTTAAACACAAATGTACACACTGCCTACATGTACACATTGTCTATATGTACGCACTTACATGTACTCACTGCCAACATGTACACATTGCCTGCACGTACACGCTAACTACATGTGTACATCTTTTCAGATCAAGCGCGCAACAAGAGAAGTATGTCGTCATTAACAGGACTCTTGTTTGTGTTATCCGTCGTTGTTCTGCAGATCGGTGAGTACTCGGCCAGGAGGCGCGTGTGTGCTCACGGGAAACAGACTACACTCACGCAGTCGTTGCACTATGCAACCTTGCAGTTTATTACTCGATTGCAATATTTATACTAGTTTTAGAATGTGTCACGTAAACACTATGTTTGTCTAAACAAAATGTTCAATGTAATTTATATCAGTAAACTAACATACCATGATATGATGTTGAACATGAAATGATGTTGAACATGCCGGACGATGTCGTGTGCGATGTGAGCCAGTCGTCGTGTGTGATGTGACTATATCGTATGTGTGATGTGATCGTGTCGTCGTGTGTGATGTGAGTGAATCATCTTGTATGCTGTGAGCCGGTCTTCTTGTGTGATGTGAGCCGGTCGTATTGTGTGATGTGAGTCAGTCGTCTTGTTTGATGTGAGCCGGTTGTCGTTGCAGGAGCGGAATGGGGCCAATGGGGCGATTATAGCGAGTGCCTGTGCAGTGGACAGCGGGTGAGGAGCCGGGAGTGTATTGCGGAGCCGTGTGATGGCTTCTTCATCGACGAGGAGGCCTGCGACTGCGTCCCGTTCGATGCCGCAGGTACCGTTACTTATGCACATTTAAATATTATTTCTTAAAGTTCGAAAAATATCTTATTATTATTATTATTATATATAAAAAAAATATATAAACATAAAGTTACTCTTCAGTCTCATTACATCATTGGTTTTGGTCACCGGAGCCGCGGTATCAGAGAGGTTTACCGGAGCCGCGGTATCAGAGAGGTTTACCGGAGCCGCGGTATCAGAGAGGTTTACCGGAGCCGCGGTATCAGAGAGGTTTACCGGAGCCGCGGTATCAGAGAGGTTTACCGGAGCCGCGGTATCAGAGAGGTTTACCGGAGCCGCGGTATCAGAGAGGTTTACCGGAGCCGCGGTATCAGAGAGGTTTACCGGAGCCGCGGTATCAGAGAGGTTTACTGGAGCCGCGGTATCAGAGAGGTTTACCGGACGTGTTTATATGCTTCCATCTTCACAAATTAAATAAAGCTTGGATGCATAGCGTCATCAAGGATTTACCGGGGAATTCTCGTAGACATGTCTACAATGATATTATCCCTAAGACCGGTTTACACGACCCCAGTTGGTCAGGTGACACCCTGCTGTATGACAATACGCAACTAAATTATGTGTGCGTTTAGACGAGTTATGTGTCGTGACACATGCGATGTAGATATTGACTCGCGCCATTCCTGATTTGAGCTTTGGTGAAAGGTCACGACGGGTACACTTGCTGTCTGTCGCTGATTAGCCACTGCTTCAAAATCCCAATTCCACCGACACAATCGTAGCCACATTGGCCTCTCTAATCGGCTTCGCGAGGGTGTTTTCACGACGGAATCTTGCAAAGGGGAGGATGGGAGGGGGAGAGGGGAGGGGGAGGGGGGAGGGGGCAAGCTTAGTCACCCATGCTACCATGCAACGGAAACATACGGTAAAAAAAAAAAAAAAAAAAAAATATATATATATATATATATATATATATATATATAAGCCACTGTGCACGCGATACCGCGCAACACCGTCAATTGGGCAATTAATCGAGCGTGTCAACTTTTGTGCTATTCCGATAGGGTCGATGTATTTCCTGTTAGACGCCAGTTGTTGTACATGATCTAATTGTGATTCGCTGCAGTCGACTGTATTATGGTGAAGAATGCCGACAGCCTGTACGGACAGACTGCTGACCCGTGCAACTGTGTCAACTACTACCAGTGCGACATCGACGCCGAGTACAACGTTTATGGCATCCTACGCACCTGCCCTGTGTGCGAGATCTGGAGTCAAGACAAAGTGTCGTGTGTACTCGACAACAGCCTGGCTAACTGCACCAACCAGCCCACCACTGAGGGCATAGGTACGGCCGAAATGTCTGTCTTCGCTGGTCAACCACCAACCCCCAGTATTACCAAGCTAGTAAGATGTTATTAATTGTTAATAACTCAGCCATCTATTATAAAGCTGACGTTTATTTGCAACTAAGATCTTCACGAGTCACGGAGATAATGAACAGTGCAAACAACATGTGAGTCATTTACGTTAAATCTGACTCTTCTTCTTATACTTGAACTGCGTGGCATATATAAGAAGACACAGCGTTGACGAATGGATTCCGGCTGCGCTTGTAGGTAACTGCACCCTGCTGCCGGTAGACGGCGAGCCAGACAAGTTCCTGCTCGGCGGGATAGAGATGGACTGCGCCCCCGGCTCCACATTCAACTACACGCTCTGCACGTGCTCCTACGTCGAGCCGCGTAAGTAGGCCTTGTCCTCGTAACGCATCGACGTTCTCTAAGTAGGCCTTGCTCCCGTAATGCCTCGAGGTTCTCTAACAGTAGGCCTTGTCCCCGTAACACCTCGAGGTTCTATAAATAGGCGTTGCCCTAGTAACGCCTTGAGGCTCTCTAAGTAGGCATTGCCCTCGTAATGCCTTGATATTCTATAAAAGTATGCATTATCCTCGTAGCGCATCGATCTTTTCTTAATATATAGGCCTTTCCCTCGAAACGAATTTATTTAATGAATTACTGAGAATTACATAGCAATGCGTTCATGTTTTATACAAGTTGAATATGGAATACATCTATCGTACGTGTCTTTCCACAGAGTTTATGCTGAAGGGCTTGACTTGCGTGACGTTCGACCTGGGCTGGGATTTCTTCCAAGCGACTCACGGCGTGTGGCTGAGTCACGAGAACGTCGTCATCGAGCCCGACTGCGGCGTCTCGGGCAACTGCGGCCGCTTCAACAGCTCCGCCGGCAGCATGCTCCAACTGCCATACTTCAGCAACGCCTTCGACCAGTTCACCGAGTTTTCCGCCAGTTTCTGGTTCAAGCGCAATGCAGGCAGTGCTGGCCCACAGGCTCTCATCAACAACTACGAATGTAGCTCTCCCAGCTCTGTCGACCTGTCTTCCCCCACGCCTGGCGTTGTGTCGGTCGAGATGAGGAACGAGACAGGTGCAGTAGTTGCTCTGGCAGACTTGACGGTAAGTGATGCCAGTAAGTGAGGTGGATAACTGTTGGACATGATGCAAATGTTTAGTATATGCATAGCATATTAAAAACTACATGACAGCTAGGAGCAGGAACATTTGCATCTTTAGTTTTAGTGGATAACTGTTGGACATGATGCAAACGTTTAGTATATGCATAGTATATTAAAAACTACATGACAGCTATGAGCAGGAACATTTGCATCTTTAGTTTTAGTGGATAACTGTTGGACATGATGCAAACGTTTAGTATATGCATAGCATATTAAACACTACATGACAGCTATGAACAGGAACATTTGCATCTTTAGTTTTCATAATCGGCAAGGTGTTGGAGCCAGGGATGTGTCGATATTTGAACCTGGAGGAAAAGGTATCTCTTCGTTGTCCCCCAGGTTTTTAAGGCGCAACAACCTATATAAATTGTTAAGGATACGGGGTTTTGAAATTGTAAAATTGTTGAAAGTAATTACTCAAATCCGCCCATACCACTCAAGACGTCTAGATAGCAAAACCGCTATTAACCTAATGTTTGCAATGGCGAGAGATTCTATTAAGTTTGGTGGACCCCGTGTGTGTGTGTGCAGGCGGCGGACGGTGCGTGGCATCATTACGTGGTTGTCTACACCGGAGAGGCCATCATCGTCTACCTGGATGGCGTGCTGGTCGGCAGCGAGGACTTCGTCGGTGAGTGGCACATGTACCCGGTGCTCCTTCTACAACTTATAAACTGTTTGCGAACATATCCTAGTATATTATTTGTTCTGCCCTTGTAACGTAATGAATTCTTACACCCATTTTCTATGGTTTCTTCATTCCCATCGTTATCCCTTAATTCGATCATCCTCCGTCTATTGTCATTCTTTTTGTCAATAAACTTCTCACTGCTCGTGTTGTTCTTAATTCGATCATCCTCCGTGTATTGTCATTCTTTTTATCAATAAACTTTTCACTGCTCATGTTGTTCTTAATTCGATTATCCTCTGTCTATTGTTATTCTTTTTATCAATAAACTTCTCGCTGCTCATGTTGTTCTTAATTCGATCATCCTCCGTGTATTGTTATTCTTTTTATCAGTAAACTTCTCACTGCTCATGTTGTTCTTAATTCGATCATCCTCCGTCTATTGTTATTCTTTTTGTCAATAAACTTCTCACTGCTCATGTTGTTCTTAATTCGATCATCCTCCGTGTATTGTTATTCTTTTTGTCAATAAACTTCTCACTGCTCATGTTGTTCTTAATTCGATCATCCTCCGTGTATTGTTATTCTTTTTGTCAATAAACTTCTCACTGCTCGTATTGTTCTTAATTCGATCATCCTCCGTGTATTGTTATTCTTTTTGTCAATAAACGTCTCACTGCTCATGTTGTTCTTAATTCGATCATCCTCCGTCTATTGTCATTCTTTTTATCAGTAAACTTCTCACTGCTCATGTTGTTCTTAATTCGATCATCCTCCGTCTATTGTTATTCTTTTTATCAATAAACTTCTCACTGCTCATGTTGTTCTTAATTCGATCATCCTCCGTGTATTGTTATTCTTTTTGTCAATAAACGTCTCACTGTTCATGTTGTTCTTAATTCGATCATCCTCCGTCTATTGTCATTTTTTTATCAGTAAACTTCTCACTGCTCATGTTGTTCTTAATTCGATCATCCTCCGTCTATTGTTATTCTTTTTATCAGTAAACTTATCACTGCTCATGTTGTTCTTAATTCGATCATCCTCCGTGTATTGTTATTCTTTTTGTCAATAAACGTCTCACTGCTCATGTTGTTCTTAATTCGATCATCCTCCGTCTATTGTCATTCTTTTTATCAGTAAACTTCTCACTGCTCATGTTGTTCTTAATTCGATCATCCTCCGTGTATTGTTATTCTTTTTGTCAATAAACGTCTCACTGCTCATGTTGTTCTTAATTCGATCATCCTCCGTGTATTGTTATTCTTTTTGTCAATAAACGTCTCACTGCTCATGTTGTTCTTAATTCGATCATCCTCCGTGTATTGTTATTCTTTTTGTCAATAAACGTCTCACTGCTCATGTTGTTCTTAATTCGATCATCCTCCGTGTATTGTTATTCTTTTTGTCAATAAACGTCTCACTGCTCGTGTTGTTCTTAATTCGATCATCCTCCGTGTATTGTTATTCTTTTTGTCAATAAACTTCTCACTGCTCATGTTGTTTGTTCTTAATTCGATCATCCTCCGTCTATTGTTATTCTTTTTGTCAATAAACGTCTCACTGCTCATGTTGTTCTTAATTCGATCATCCTCCGTGTATTGTTATTCTTTTTGTCAATAAACTTATCACTGCTCGTGTTGTTCTTAATTCGATCATCCTCCGTGTATTGTTATTCTTTTTGTCAATAAACGTCTCACTGCTCATGTTGTTCTTAATTCGATCATCCTCCGTCTATTGTCATTCTTTTTATCAGTAAACTTCTCACTGCTCATGTTGTTCTTAATTCGATCATCCTCCGTCTATTGATATTCTTTTTGTCAATAAACGTCTCACTGCTCATGTTGTTCTTAATTCGATCATCCTCCGTGTATTGTTATTCTTTTTGTCAATAAACGTCTCACTGCTCATGTTGTTCTTAATTCGATCATCCTCCGTGTATTGTTATTCTTTTTGTCAATAAACGTCTCACTGCTCATGTTGTTCTTAATTCGATCATCCTCCGTGTATTGTTATTCTTTTTTGTCAATAAACGTCTCACTGCTCGTGTTGTTCTTAATTCGATCATCCTCCGTGTATTGTTATTCTTTTTGTCAATAAACGTCTCACTGCTCATGTTGTTCTTAATTCGATCATCCTCCGGCTATTGTCATTCTTTTTATCAGTAAACTTCTCACTGCTCATGTTGTTCTTAATTCGATCATCCTCCGTGTATTGTTATTCTTTTTGTCAATAAACGTCTCACTGCTCATGTTGTTCTTAATTCGATCATCCTCCGTGTATTGTTATTCTTTTTGTCAATAAACGTCTCACTGCTCATGTTGTTCTTAATTCGATCATCCTCCGGCTATTGTCATTCTTTTTATCAGTAAACTTCTCACTGCTCATGTTGTTCTTAATTCGATCATCCTCCGTGTATTGTTATTCTTTTTGTCAATAAACGTCTCACTGCTCATGTTGTTCTTAATTCGATCATCCTCCGTGTATTGTTATTCTTTTTGTCAATAAACGTCTCACTGCTCATGTTGTTCTTAATTCGATCATCCTCCGTGTATTGTTATTCTTTTTGTCAATAAACGTCTCACTGCTCATGTTGTTCTTAATTCGATCATCCTCCGTGTATTGTTATTCTTTTTTGTCAATAAACGTCTCACTGCTCGTGTTGTTCTTAATTCGATCATCCTCCGTGTATTGTTATTCTTTTTGTCAATAAACGTCTCACTGCTCATGTTGTTCTTAATTCGATCATCCTCCGGCTATTGTCATTCTTTTTATCAGTAAACTTCTCACTGCTCATGTTGTTCTTAATTCGATCATCCTCCGTGTATTGTTATTCTTTTTGTCAATAAACGTCTCACTGCTCATGTTGTTCTTAATTCGATCATCCTCCGTGTATTGTTATTCTTTTTGTCAATAAACGTCTCACTGCTCATGTTGTTCTTAATTCGATCATCCTCCGGCTATTGTCATTCTTTTTATCAGTAAACTTCTCACTGCTCATGTTGTTCTTAATTCGATCATCCTCCGTGTATTGTTATTCTTTTTGTCAATAAACGTCTCACTGCTCATGTTGTTCTTAATTCGATCATCCTCCGTGTATTGTTATTCTTTTTGTCAATAAACGTCTCACTGCTCATGTTGTTCTTAATTCGATCATCCTCCGTGTATTGTTATTCTTTTTGTCAATAAACGTCTCACTGCTCGTGTTGTTCTTAATTCGATCATCCTCCGTGTATTGTTATTCTTTTTGTCAATAAACTTCTCACTGCTCATGTTGTTTGTTCTTAATTCGATCATCCTCCGTGTATTGTTATTCTTTTTGTCAATAAACATCTCACTGCTCATGTTGTTCTTAATTCGATCATCCTCCGTGTATTGTTATTCTTTTTGTCAATAAACGTCTCACTGCTCGTGTTGTTCTTAATTCGATCATCCTCCGTGTATTGTTATTCTTTTTATTAATAAACTTCTCACTGCTCGTGTTGTTCTTAATTCGATCATCCTCCGTGTATTGTTATTCTTTTTATCAATAAACTTCTCACTGCTCATGTTGTTCTTAATTCGATCATCCTCCGTGTATTGTTATTCTTTTTGTCAATAAACTTCTCACTGCTCATGTTGTTTGTTCTTAATTCGATCATCCTCCGTGTATTGTTATTCTTTTTGTCAATAAACTTATCACTGCTCATGTTGTTCTTAATTCGATCATCCTCCGTGTATTGTTATTCTTTTTGTCAATAAACGTCTCACTGCTCGTGTTGTTCTTAATTCGATCATCCTCCGTGTATTGTTATTCTTTTTATTAATAAACTTCTCACTGCTCGTGTTGTTCTTAATTCGATCATCCTCCGTGTATTGTTATTCTTTTTATTAATAAACTTCTCACTGCTCGTGTTGTTCTTAATTCGATCATCCTCCGTGTATTGTTATTCTTTTTATTAATAAACTTCTCACTGCTCGTGTTGTTCTTAATTCGATCATCCTCCTTGTATTGTTATTCTTTTTATCAATAGACTTCTCACTGCTCATGTTGTTCTTAATTCGATCATCCTCCGTGTATTGTTATTCTTTTTGTTAATAAACGTCTCACTGCTCATGTTGTTCTTAATTCGATCATCCTCCGTGTATTGTTATTCTTTTTATCAATAAACTTCTCACTGCTGAAGTAGGTTATATCAGTAATTGACTCTGCTTAGAAAATGTTGCACATAATTACCTTTAAGTTTATTCCTGTGTAATTAATTAATCATTATGTCGCCGCATAGTTAGACATTTTACAAAAAGCTAAAATGCAGCAATTAAACAAGTTTTTATAAAACTTACCAAGTGGCCGGAGTTTAACACGTAAACACCAAGTGCACGTGACATCAGATAGCCAAAATTAATAGTTAGAGATATTGTCACTAGAGGGACAGTGGCTGGGGTAGTGCCACTTTAAGATCAGATAACCTGACCGAGAATTAGAGGGATGAGATGGCTGGGGCCGAAACGCCTCCTAAATACCCACGTTCCTGTGAAGGTGGAACTATTCGCGAATCCTACATACAAAACTACATACAATTTCAACCATTTTAAGACAACTGTTATATCTTTATATCGATCGATGACCCTACATGGGACCCTTTCTGTGAAATGTAGAACAATTACTTGACTAATTAAGACCATATGTTGGACAGGAAAGCTTGAGAGAGTGAAGGCACCGATCGTGATTGGGGCGCGTATTTGCGAGGACGAGTACTTCGACGGCTTCATGGACACGGTAAGACGGCGAGCAGTCAAACTACTAGGCACAGAAATGAATCAAGGGTTAGAGTACTGAATAAAACCATTGTCACACGAAACAACACCATGATTTTAATTGTAGATATCATAATTATATGATTATAAAATGAGAAGTAAAATTTGTATTGTGGAAAAGGTCGCTTTACTAAATGAGAATGACCGTATGTTCAGCAATGTGACGTGCTCGTCCACAAACAGAACGCTCGTAAATTGGATAGCAAAGATTACACTTTGGGTGTAACGGTAATAAACTGGATTAGTAGATATACTGTTTCGGGAGTATCGTATGACGCGGACAGTTGTTATTACCAGGACAAATTAAACCATATCAGATCGCTTGTCTTTATAAATTAAACATCGACGGAATTTGGTGAACGGTGAGAATATCACGTGGCAATGTATGTGCACATTGTCTATGCACGATGTGTTTGTATCGGTTATCTTGTCCCACATGACAATATCTGTGCACGATGTGATTGCCTCAGTTGTGTTATCTCATATGACTATGTATTCACACGATGTGTTTGACACGATGTGTTTGACAATGACAATGTCTGTGCACGATGTGTTTGTCTCGATGATCTTGTCTCACATGACAATGTATGTGCACGATGTGTTTGTCTCAATCATCTTGTTTGATATGACAATGTCTGTGATAATTTCCAACTTGACAAAATATGTGCACGATGTGTTTGTCTCGATGATCTTGTCTCATATGACAATGTCTGTGATAATTTCCCACGTGACAAAATATGTGCACGATGTGTTTGTCTCGATGATATTTGTCCACAAAACAATGTGTTTGTCTCATATGACAATGTCTGTGCACGATGCATCGGTCATTTTCGTGGTTGTTCATGTTATGCATATAAATACTAAACACTTAACGGACAAACAATCACCATATAACGTATGTGTCCACTGGGATGAAAATTATTAAAAGAAAAGCATGAGACTGTATTAATGTCCCTTTTTATAACGTGCCGCATGCAAAGAATAATAAAAAATGGAGTTCTACTTTAATTTTTCGAAAAACTAATGAGGTGACGTCGCGGTGTTTAAAGCGCTCTATTTTTATTTCAGATAAGTTTCGCAAAAGGAGCCTTGAACCAAGCACACGTGACCTACCTGTACGAGAACGGAGACAGTTGTCTGCCGTGACACGCCTCGGCGAGGACAGAAGACGGTGTGCAATAACTCAACGGGATCTTCTAATTAGTATTCTGACATAGAGGAGAAACTATTCACTTGCACAATGTATTGGAACATAAATGAACATACCACTTGGATTGTCTACTGGGTTGTTTTAATTGAATTTTTATTAAAAAATAACACAATATATAAACACACATACAGTTTTCCACATGCAACTTTACATAAAATAGAAACATCATATGTGTTCAATATTTGGATGTTGTCAACTGGATGTCGATATTATGTATATTTCTTTCTGCAATACATTACGACGTTCTAGTCATACATAAATATTGCTATCCGTCGATGTTCGTGTACACTTTATTCTCGTGTCATGTGATGCGGCTAGCTGTATTGCAACAATTGACAATATTACTTAGAACATAATAAGGGTATACGTCAATGTTCCAGCTCACTTGGCTTTATAAAAAACAAATCGACGGATGAATCAAGCAAAACAATTTTTAGTGTAGAATCTCGATAATAATGCAGATTGACTGTTGGCGCTTCACGGGAACGCCTACACAAAATGGAGTGGTGATGGTAGATAACAATGGGACACGCCTCTGCGGCCAGACTCTCTTCTCGGCAAATTCACGAAGGCGAGCGAAAGTCGGATAAGCGAGAGTACGTTTCAAATTTCTGCCAGTTGTTGTACACGGCAGTCCCCTGGCAGCGTGGCTGCTATGTATCAGTTGTACACGGCAGTCCCCTGGCGGCGTGGCTGCTATGTAACAGTTGTACACGGCAGTCCCCTGGCGGCGTGGCTGCTATGTATCAGTTGTTGTACACGGCAGTCCCCTGGCGGCGTGGCTGCTATGTATCAGTTGTTGTACACGGCAGTCCCCCTGGCGGCGTGGCTGCTATGTATCAGTTGTTGTACACGGCAGTCCCCTGGCGGCGTGGCTGCTATGTATCAGTTGTTGTACACGGCAGTCCCTCTGGCGGCGAGGCTGCTATGTATCAGTTGTTGTACACGGCAGTCCCCCTGGCGGCGAGGCTGCTATGTATCAGTTGTTGTATACAGCAGTCCCCCTGGCGGCGAGGCTGCCATGTATCAGTTTACCGCTGACAAAATGAGCATAATTACAATTGCCAAAAAAACGCTAAAAAGATTCTAGCGAAGTAATAATTACATAGGAAAAAGCATTTAAGCCAAAGGGTAGCCATGGCCTAATGGCGCCCCCTAAATACGCCACTGTGCTAGAGTCGCCACCGGGCTCTCCGGAATAACCGGCTGATCGGCTGGCACCGGCACCGACGGTATATGGCTTCTGTGAGCATTGGTTGCCGGTCCAATTCCGTCTGAGTTTGACCCGAAATACAAATACAATACAGTAAATACAATAAAGACACTTCTACTGCGCTAGCATCCTCGGGAAACCGAAGCTCAGCAGCGCGCCAAAACAAAAGGGCTAAGCAGTTTCTAATCAGTTAGCAATTCCAGTTGCGAGATGCGTAGGCGTGCGACATCCTCCGCTGCTAGGTCATCCGCCATTCCTCGGAAATTCTATTTTGAGACGTTGATTGTGAGGAACAACTCAGCCAAGTTGCATGGAACAATGATCTCAATCTGGTTCAATAAATCCCGGGAATAGCTTACAAAGTCTGTGTCGTCGGCATAGTCAATGTCAAGTGGCATTCAGGTCGTTGTCAGTGGCAGGTTGTGGAGACAGCTGCGACATGAGGGCGGTGTCGAATCTCAACAGCGACACAGCACACCGGTGCCTTGGCACACAGCCACCGGTATCCGAACACTACATCTTCCATACGCGACCTCGACGGAATCCACTCTGACCATTCGAAAGGAACTCATTGACTATACGTTGCGGGTTCACAAAATATTGAAAGTGTAGGCTAATGGAACACTGTGAAGTGATGTGTGTGCGTGTGTGTGTGTGCGTGCGTGCGTGCGCGTCACAGGTGCCAACTATTACGGCTTACCCGTAACTTTGCAGTTTGTTTAATATGACAGTCTTACGGGCATAGAAGACATTCCTTACGGTTTTGTGCGTTGTGGACAAAGCTTTTTTGATACGACCCACGTCATACATAGTATCACTTCAAAATACGTTCGAAGAGTGACTTTTGCAAATATAATATTAGCTGAGTGCAGTCAGCTGCGCTAAAATCTTGTGAGATCCCATCATTAATACCTATACCAGTTTGCATGGAGAACAAACCCGGAAAACCAGTGTACGTCGATAATCGTACGGATTCGTTTGCGATCTTACTGATTTCTACAACCAGCCTTACAGGTGTGTACCACTCAGGGTTGGTGCCTATGGTCCTTAAATATGTCACACAATAGTCTCCCCAATAGAGCATTAAGTAAACCCGTCATGATTTCAGATTGGTTTGTCCTTAAACTGAACAGTATGTTGGCGCACTGGCAAGTATGTTGGCGCACTGGCAAGTATGTTGGCGCACTGGCAAGTATGTTGGCGCACTGGCAAGTACCATCGCATTGGTTGTTGTAAGCATTCGTAGACGGCCCATTTCTCCAGATGGACAGTGTAGTTCACAAGATCCAGACGTCAATCATGGGACCACTGACTCGACAGCCATTGCCCGATTATGCTTCATACGGTTGAGTGCTGTCTCACACGAGTGTTAGGCGCGGAAATCTGACTGGTCGTCATGTAGCATGTAATGTGACATAATATAGGCATACAGACCAGTGTACCAGTCTCTCTAAAATCTTGCTGAGCGCACCCAAGACTGATACTGTCGGTAGGTCCTGTACTGATTTCAATTCAGCAAATAACATACACAGGTTCATGAGACATATTGTTTATTTCTCGCCTCCAACCGCGGTGTCGCGTCTCGCATTGCCTCCGCAATATATGTAATATTAATGCCATGCCACATCCTCCTTTTTCATGAGAGCTCGCATGCAATAATGTTTCAGTGTTCCAAGTGGGGCCAGAGGTTACTAGCACATGGCCACCGTTCATATTGATATTTACCATCAATCTTTCTACACACTACACAGCAACATTGTAGTCACTCAGTTAGGAAGGCGCTTTCCTACCTCTGATATGATTACGTCACTGGTGGTAGATCGACCGTAACTAGTTCATCCGCAGGTCGATCCGAGTCAGTGGGAACCTCAACGTCATCTGTTACCGCTTCGGAATCAGGGGCTATTGGAGTTGGTAGCAAGTGTCGTCGATTGCGTCACACCCCCCTCCTGCGTCTGCACAGTGTAGGAGCGCGGCGTCTGCGCTTGCGCTTGAACCATTCCTCGTCTGTCCATGTCTTTGAACCAGATATGTTCCCCTGGCATTAAATGTCGTAGGTCAACTACGCGATGACGTTTATCAAAGGGTTGCTTCTGCTGCTTCTTGATCTTCTTCTGCTGCTGAAGTACGGCCATTTCGGTTTCAATGACGATGGTATCAGTGGTATGGCTGTTTGCAGTTTCCGACCCATCAACAGTTCAGCAGGGCTATACCCGTTCCGCAACGGTGTTGATCAGTATGCAAGCAGTGTTGTGTATGGGTCATCACTTTTCTTCAACATCTCTTTGATGGTCTTCACAGCTCTCTCGACTTCGCCATTGGCTTGCGAATATTTTGGACTGCTTGTGATGTGTGAGAATCTACACGCTGTGGCGAAAGCATGGAATGTTTCTGCTGAGTACTGTGGCCCGTTGTCGGTGACGACCTATTCCGGTATACCTTGTCTTGCAAACATAGCTACTCAATTTGACGATATCCACAAATGCTGATAGGTAGTCTACCACAATGAGATAGCTAAACCCGTTCTGCTCAAATAGGTATGAGCCCACATTTTGTAAAGGATAGTCTGGCACCTTGGATGGCATCATTGGCTCAACCCGGTTTAGTCTCTCTTTGGCACATCTGTCACACTTTTCGACCAAGTCTTCAATCTGCTTGCTTAGACCCGGCCACCACACCGATTGTTTCGCATGTTCTCTGCATTTCGTGATTCCTTGATGTCCTTCGTGGTTCTTCGCGAGTATCTCTGGACGCATTGCTATTGGGATCACCAAGCGGCTACCTTTCAGTAGTAATCCTTGCTGGATAGTGACGTCTGTGCTGACCTGCAGGTAGACTTTCTCATCTGATCCCAATTCTGCTATGTCTGGCCACCCATACATACAGTAGTGTTTAATCATTCGACAAGTTGTATCATCATCTTGCGCTCGCTTGATTTCCAGCAGTCGCTTGTCGGTCATATGAAACGCACTAATGACTGCGTTAACGTACGTTTGGAAGCTCTTGCAATCTGGTTGTATGCTTTCCGTATCTGGCGCCCGCGACAACGTTTCTGCCTTGACCAAATCCTTTCCAGGGACGTGCGAGATGTTATAGCTGAAGCGCATCGGCCTCATCCGATATCGCCGTATTCTTGGCGGAAGTTCATCTAGTGTCTTTCTTTCCTGTACCTCTCGCAAGCCCATGTCGTTGTTAACGCCTCTTTCTCAGTTTGGACATATCGTTGTGCGTGCCGACACTGCTCTTGAAGCGTGTGCGATTGGTCGTATTGCGCCATCCGGTTGCTCCTGTAGCAGCACTGCTCCTAAGCTATACGAGGATGCATCTGCTGAGACGATTGTTTACCTGTGTACCTCGTACAGTGTCAGCACTGGAGCTGACGTCAGATTGTCTTTCATCTGGGTAAAGGCTTTCTGTTGTTCACGGCCCCACATCCAGTCGTTCTTCTTGTTCAGAAGATCTCGTATGGGTTTCGTACTCTCCGCTAGGTTTGCTGTAAACTTTCCCATTTGATTGGCCATTCCGAGAAATCGTCGCACCCCGCTGACGTTTGTTGGTTCTGGCATGTTCTGTATTGACTTGACCACTTGGGGTCACTCCAGATTCGATTATGAACTACACTTCTGGAACGGAGAACTTTGAAGTCTTCTGAGAATGGCCCGGATGCGCTCATCATGTTGATTTTGTGTCTCGCCAAAGACTAGTATGTCATCCATATGACATAGTACTCCGTCTGTGTCTTCCAGGATTTTTGACATCCGTCGCTGGAAGTGTTCTGACGCCGAGGCCAAAAGGCAACCGGTTGAAGCAAAATCTGCCGAACGGGGTCATGAATGTTGTTAGTAAGGCAGACTCTACTGACACAGGGAAACCTGCCAAAATCCAGAGTTTGCGTCTAGTTTGGTGAAGATTATCGCTCCTGCCAACTGTCCTAGTGTATATTCAACCGACGGCATTCCGTGCCGTTCGCGAAGTAAGCTTTCGTTAAGCTTCGTCAGGTTAACGCAGATCCTAACATCATCTTTCTTCGGAACTACGACCATAGGCGCACACCAATCAGCAAGTTGTTCGATTCTCGTTATCACTCCCATTTCTTCCAACGTTGTAAGCTCTTTCTTTGTTTTGGCCATCAGCGGTAAAGGGAGTCTTCTTGGTACAGTTATGGCGAAAGGCTG
This sequence comes from Lamellibrachia columna, assembly GCA_963662155.1. Lineage (NCBI taxonomy): Eukaryota > Metazoa > Annelida > Polychaeta > Sabellida > Siboglinidae > Lamellibrachia > Lamellibrachia columna. The sequence goes on from OY759265.1 coordinate 31,096,775, forward strand.
GGAATCTTCCGTCATAGCGATTGTGTAAGAACCTTCCATCTTGCCGAATCCTTCAAAGAGATCAGAGAACTTGTTCTGATACTCAATTGTGCCTTCGACAGACTCAACTCTTCTGATCAGCTGCAGTGCTTCTATTGCTGGGTTGCCCAGAAATGACTTGCGAACCACTTTGGCAACGTAGATGTTCTGGGTTTCTGTCCTGGTCTTTCCCCCGTAGGACGGCTGTAAACATGCCCACCACTTTTAGCACGTTTTTTGTCGCCAACACCAGTTTCAACATCAGTGGCGCCCTCTAGCGGACTAATTCGCACAACCGTCTGTTGCTTTCTTACGACCTTTTTCGGGCGTGCTTGGTCGACAGCCTTTTTCAGAGTCAATGTTGCGTCAAGTTGTAATTTTACAGACAGTTGTTCGTCTCTTATTCCGACAACTAATCTGTCCCTCACAAGTCCGTCTCTTAACGCGCCATAATTACAGTGTTCTGCTAGCTTATATTATATAGTGACGTGATGAAGGAATCGATGGTTTCGCCAGGCTCTCTTGCTTACGCCAGTTAAACTTTACTCTTTCCTATATCACGTTTCGGCTTCCGATGAAACAGCTCTCCAGTTTTCCCTTCACAGTGCCATATGCCTGTATTTCTTCGTCAGTTAAACTGAGTGATGCTAGTATATCATCTGCCTGATCGCCCATACTGTAGACCAGCGTGTTTAAATACCACATCGTTTTCGGGTTTCGTGGACAGCCCTGACGCTTGTCTTAAACCGCTCGAATCTTCTGATCCTTTTCGGCTCTGGATTCCTACCATTCATTGGCTGCGGTGGTGTTATCTGATACGATGGATTTACACCCACCATCCACTTCTTGACACCATGTACTGATTTCTGTTCAGCAAATAACAGGCTCAAATGAGACTGACCCATGAGACATATATCGTTAATTATTTCCCGCCTCCTACCGCAGTGTCGCATTGTCTCCGCAATATATATGTAACCGGCATGGTTACTGAACAATTAGTCATTTATAATTGCCCCACCAATCACCCCACCGGTCACCCAGCAAAGGTCACGCGAGGATACCAGAGGAGCAAAGGGTTGATGGTGCCATTACTTGCCACCATATGGCAGCACCCTGGGTAATCTATAGAGAATCTAGTTAATTAGTTATTATTATTACAACTATTTCTCTTATGGTTAATTGCATTTACTGTGTAGGTTGCTGGTTGTGTTACTAATAATTAAATTGTTTAAATAAAAAAAATTACCCAAGAGACAGGGGTCACGTGTGGTCAGGGGGAGGGGCTGTGTCCCAGTGGGCCAGGCTTGATCCCACTGTCAACAAGACAACAACCCCGTTTGGCAAGTTTCTAAACACTATGTTATATACCTTAGAAAATTAATAGTTTAAATTTATAATGGTACCAAAATGTCTACTAGAGAATTGTCCATCTTTCTATGTAAACATATTTATATGTTCAGTTATAATTACTATAGTGACTTGGATTACTAATGTGCTAAGAAGATGGGGAGCAAATGAACTGTCTGGACCTTAGGGAGGAATGTCCCCACCAGCTTGTAGAGTCATGTACCCCTCTAGTTATAGCAGGGAGACAAGTTGTGTGTAAACGGATTGATGAAGGAAAACAACTAATTAAGTAAGCGAGAGCGGACGAATAGCTAGGTCAGCCTCCTAGAAAAGGCTATATCAAAACAGACTGCCCCAGTAGAAGACTACAGCTATATCAAAAGAGCACCTATATCTAGATAACGGACGGTACAACTATATTAACGATGTCTGCTGACCCGACCTGTACTCAAAGTTGTTGTTCTAGAAAACGAACAGTGTAGTTACATAAAGCAGGCAGGGGAGTGTCCAGATATATATTGTGTGGGTTAGCCTAGGATGTCCGAATAGTGGTCCACGACTGAGACTGCTCTGTTGACTTATAAGGACATGCATGCTGAGGAGGACTGATCATGACTGTGCCTGGCGCAAGAAAGCGTATAAATGCATGCCAAAAATACAGATAGTCACGTTTGACTTGATGGAAGAGAGTTATACTTATAGTAACCAACCTGGACTTCTGTTATGCAAAGGGTAAGTTTCTCTGTTACTATTACTAGTCAATTGAGTTAGAACCTGGTAAGCTGAATGAAGTAGGTTGATCCGGGAACTGATTCAATGATTAGAGTAATGGCGAAACTTACTCGATAATGTAATGAGCCATGCATGTTATGAGAAGCATGTGCCCACTATACAAGCTGTCTGTTAACAGCTAGGGCTTAATGACATTTTGAAAGCTTGTAGCCAGTAGCTAGTGGAACAGGTTAGAAAGTTAAGTTTATTCATGTTTAGTACTGTGACATAGTTAATGTATTATGATAGACAAAATACATTATGCAGGGACTGCGCATGTGCTCCCTCTCTTTGATGTTGTCTTGATTAATCACCATGTGGCACTGGCTGGGTAGGGTGTGTGAAATATTCCCAAGGGACAAGTGCTTGAGAGCAAGCTGGGGCCACACTAGCTAGTAACTTGTAAACAGGGATCAAGTGTTTGGTTTGATCATTTAACGTAGTATTGTACATTTCTGGTGACACCATTGTGTTAGCAAAAAATATAATAATGTAGTTAGTCACTCTTTTGTTTATTCATTTATAACTGATAATTGGTTGTATATCATTTAGAGGTGCAGATGACCCCCTGTAAAATGCAGGACATGGTTGCACTGAGTCCATGATCAGACACATTACAACACTTTTGGTTAGGCCTGAAGTGCCCATTTGGGGTGAGCATTATTATTTTGGTTTCATGGGTTGTCATGAAGTATTACTATTAGGTTAGGAAACATTTATTTTGACGGTCATCCAGAACTATATTAAGGAACTAATTATAGACACTACATATATCATATGTGTGTGTGTGTATTAGTACTTATTCGTGTACTCATATTCTCCAAAGATTGTGTACCTTTATATGTTATAATGGATGTTAAGCACAACTGATGCTGTGTTATGCATGGAGTACATCAAATTTGTATTAATTGTAGCTGCATTTTCAGCTGAGTATACTTGTTGTACACTTCACCACTTAGGAGTTGATACAGTGTTATTGGTACTAAGGGTTCATTTGATTGTATTTCCAACCTGGGAACACAGTGTTTAAAGACTATAAACCTATGTATGTTATTGGTACTAAGTATGTCATGGAGTATTGCTGGATAGAAATCTAGATATAAATAACACAGGTGCCAGCCTACTATTTGGTGTCTGAGATAATCTATAGGTAATAATTACGTATGAATGTTATGCAGGGAATAGATGTGTTTGACTCTGTTGATTAATGATCCTGTGTAACCATTGTAGTAGTGCATGTAGTAATAATATTTTTGTATGTTTTACAGGTTTTTTATTTTTTATATGTTATACGAAATAAAGGAAATCACCATTTTCCGTCTTCATGTGATTCCTCGGTTACATATCTAATAATAATGCTCACGCCATAGGTCCCTTCTTGTGAACTAGGATATCCCGTGCTTTGCAAGCTTCTACACCGTTTCCTGGAATTTGCCACTCCTAATGCTGTTTTTTCATGAGTGATGTGTATTGTAGGGGCCTAATGACTGGACGCAGCCAGGCACTGATTCTGCCCGCGCCGGCGTACATGTTGGGACTGATCGAGCACCATCAATGTTCCGTTCGTTGTTTGCTCTGTGAATTCTGTGATCACTGACAAAATCATTGAGCTGTGTATGCTGGCAATGCACCTATTGGCAGACAATGGTGTATTAGCTGGCTTTGTTGACAAAATGTTAATCGAATGTGACTTTTGGTTATGTGAGCTGCTGCCCATCCCTGATGATCAGTAGTGTGGCGTGTTTGTAGAATGTAGCACTGTGCATCATGCTGCATGATCACATTATTTCACCATATCCTGTAGTGTACCCATCGACCTTCTGATTTGTGCTTGTCGCTGATTCATGTGGCTACAATAATGTCTCCCGAGAGCCAGTCATTCTGGCTAATATTATGTGTGCTTGGCTGCCTGCACTTCGTCTTGTTGTCCTCAATCTGTGCTGTTTAATGTAAACAACGATTGACAGTTTGTGTTGTGTGACCATATCATCATGTATGCATTTGTGGGCGCGGCGCGTGTGTACTGCACCTTTGTGTGTCCTTCCCGTCGGATCCCTTGGATTTATAGAGGGTAACATGGGGCAGTGCAGCCCCCATAAGGAAAACATTCAAATTATACATCATTAAACTACTTTAGCATGTCTTGAATGTGTTCATTTGGCATTGTTTGACTTGTCAATTTATTAATAATATTATCATGTCACCAATTATTCGCATCGTATATATAATATATATATATATATATATATAAATGATATTACTAATGCAAGTAATTTATTTTAATACATTTTATATGCAGATGACTCAACTTTATGTAGTACACTTGACTCTTCGAATATGCAGCTTGCTAACTTTAATAATATTAATGTTGAACTACAAAAGATTAGTGAATGGTTGGAAGTTAATAAACTTTCATTAAATGCTAACAAATCAAAATATATGATTTTTCACCACCCACAAAAAATTCTCAGATTCCAACTTCTGACTACCTTGATTAACAAAAACATACCTAGACGATACACAAAAGCTAAAACCCACCTCCCCTGGATAACACGTGAACTAATTAGAATGCAGAGAAGACGAAACAAAAGCCACAAAAAGGCAAAGCAAACTGGTGAAACAGTGACTGGGAAAAATTTAAGGAACTCCGAAAGCAAGCTACTAAAGCATTAGCAAAATCCTACAAAGACTATGTTAACAACCACATTGGAGACAGCCTGAAAACTAATCCAAAACGATTCTGGTCATTTATTAAGGCAAATAAACGAGAAAACATTGGCATCCCCACACTTCGAGTAAACGACCAACCAATAATTAATGATCGAGATAAAGCAAATGCCCTAAACAACCAATTTAGCTCTGTATTTACCCAAGAAAAGCACCCCATCCCCCAAATAGCCCCCTCTACTTACCCCAACACCCCCCTTCTCGAAATTGGCATAGATGACGTAATAAAACAGCTGGAAAATCTAAACCAGAACAAAGCTACAGGCCCAGATGAACTCCCAGCCAGAGTCCTTAAAGAAACTGCAAAGCAGATAGCTCCCATCATCACCCAAATTTTCCAACAATCATACAACACAGGTAAACTTCCTAATGACTGGCTACAAGCATTAGTAACTCCTATACACAAAAAGAGCCATAAATCTGACCCAGCTAACTACAGACCCATATCACTAACCTGCATCCTCTGTAAAGTAATGGAACATATCATCCTAAGCAACATGTGGAAACACCTGCACAAGCATAACATCATTCTCCATTTCCAACACGGATTCCAGTCGGGACTGTCTTGTGAATCTCAACTCATTGAGACAGTCCACGACTGGATGACTGCTATGGACAACAAGACCCAAATTGACGCAATCCTGCTTGACTTTGCCAAAGCCTTCGACAAAGTGCCTCACCTACGTCTTCTATCAAAATTGACCTCCTACGGAATCACTGGAAACACTCAAAATTGGATCAAATCTTTTCTATCCAACCGCAAACAGAGAGTCTCAGTTAACGGTGCCCTGTCGGACATCACAGATGTCACATCTGGTGTCCCACAGGGTTCAGTTCTAGGACCTGTCCTCTTCTTACTCTACATAAATGACATAAATGGGAACATCAAATCTTCTATACGCTTTTTTGCAGATGATAGTATTATATATCGTAAAATTTCTTCCAAAACCGACCACGAAATTCTCCAAACTGACCTAAGCCAACTCCAAACATGGTCAGACAAATGGCAAATGGAATTTAATGTATCTAAATGCGTCCACCTTCCAATAACAAACAAAACTAAACCCAGCACACACAAGTACTCGCTTTCTGGCCAGCCATTATCCACCGTATCCAGCCACTCATACCTCGGAGTAAAATTGGATTCCAAATTAACCTGGACAAATCACGTCACTGACATAACTTCAAAATCTTCGAAATGTTTAGGCATGATTAAACGAACTCTTGGCCCATGTAAACCCGAAGTTAAACAAACAGCCTACAACATGCTAATCCAGCCAAAACTTGAGTACTCTTCACCCATATGGAATCCCCACACCTTTTCACAAGTTAAAAGCCTTGAAAGAGTGCAACACTCTGCTGCCAGATTTGTTAAAAATGATTACAGACGGAACACAAATCCAGCAGATCTAATTAATGCCCTTGGATGGCCAACCCTCGAACGAAGGCGCATTACCAAACAAGCCACTACCTTCTACAAAATTCTAAACAACATTATTGAGATCACCCCCCCCCCTCCAGGCCTACTAACTCGCTCTCGAACCCGTGGACAATACATAGCCCCCAAGTGTCGTATAAATGCAATGGTCTTTTCATTTTATCCCAGAGCCATTCGCATATGGAATATGATTCCACCAAAAATTACCAACATAAAAAACCCAAAATCATTTCAAGAAGCTATTATGGAACTCTTTCACCACACCTCCTCACCTAAACTGCCTTTAAAACACAGTGCTCAGCGTAAACTTATCCATGGTGTGGGTATGGAGACTGTCTATGTGTGCATGTAGCAAGGCAGCGACAGTATCCATACACACAACCAACCTATTAAAAATTTTCGTTAAACATCCTATACATAAAATAAATAAAACTATCAGATAAAAACCATTTCAGCAACATTAATGATACTAGTCTTTTAATCGAATGTACCACCCACAGCGCATGCGCACAGTCCACCACAAACTCCTGCGTTAGCCCAAGTTTGGGCTGTTTGGAGTAAACCACTTGAGACTTGAGAACAGTGTTTTTAAGAGTGTCCTTCTGGGTGACACATTCCAATTTCCTTTGATTTACGCCTCATGATGTATGACAAACAATGCGATAGTGTAGTAAATCTGGCTTTACATTGGGAAATGGAAAGGATATGACAAAAACAAGCATTTTCAAGGGCAGCTCGATCGTGAATGTCTCTGCCAGTCCCTTCGTTTATAATTATGGCAAACACATTCGTGACATTTAGGTCAACTACACGCTCAAGTGATAAGTTGGAAGTATGGCAATAGGCTTACTGCTGTTAGTCGTGCGGTATCGGCAACGCTCTTCATTCGTCGATCGCCCGAACAATGGCCGTCATTGTCGTTCTACTGTATCAACAATGTTACACTCCGCTGAACTTGCTTGCTTTTGTGCTCAGCAAGTAGAGAGCGGTTGTTGAATCACCCGAATATGCGGGGGGAGCGCTAACTGCAGTTAAACACCCTTGTCTGGTTGTATTAATTATTAAGATTGCCGAATTCTTTCAGTCGAGGATCGAGTCACACAGTAATAATTAAGTTAGGCCAATTGCTATTCCCTAATTTAATTGTAATAACTATAACATCTAGGCCTACTCTGACACTCCGTCGGAGTCCTTATCTTGTAAATACATATTTATCAAGCCAATCTTACTCAGTGAGCCCTACTGAAACATTATATCTCGTTTGGTCAGGTTGATAGGTTTTCTGATCAGTCATGCGTAGAGGGCCTTCCAAGTGCAGCGCCACCTATCTCCAGGTAGTGTCAGAAAGAATCGTCTTACGGTAGTTAACTTGTCTTTGAGACTTAGGAAATACTTCGATGCATTCTCGAGTGAACGTGAAATTTGTTGTGAAGAACCGTCGTGTTCAAGCATACTGTTTGTTACTGAAAACGACCAACCATTTGTCAGCACACTCCTGAACCAGGAAGGAAAACTAAGTGTCATCTACGGCACGGTAGCACAACAACAAGAGGAAGTAAATTGTGTATCAGTTCGCGTTAGTCGGTACATTACACACGTGACTGCAACGTTGAAATTCGTCTGGAGGCATACGACTCGACGCCAGCAAGCATGGCAGATGTAAGTACATTCAACAAGCAGCATTCTGCAGTAAACGTCCGTGCTGTTGCCGTAATGTCACAGTAATTAAATTAGCCATGCCATAGGCATAGAGCATTGGCCTTGGGCTTGGTTGAGTGAGTTGTCAACCCGCCCGTCAAATCTGGCGGTGTCCCCAATCATGGCAATGCTGTGACAGTGACAGTATCCATAGCACCAAGGTTAGCTGCCCTCCACTAGCTATCGCCAGTTACTTTTTACTTTTTTTAGCTACATTATAGTTTTCTAAATTACACAAAATGGAAGTCACGAGTTGCAGATTGTTTTTCAAATATAAATTTGGTAGCATTCCAAACGAGAAATGCTTTTTTAAAGGCTAGCTTTACAAATTGGGACTGACAGGTATGTAATGTTCATGAAACACAGAAGAGGAAGTGCATGGGGAGAGTTATTTGATATATTAGGTATATTCAATACAACTGGACAAGGTAGAAGAATACAAGGAAATTTGGTGCAACATATAGTTATCAGGATTGGGATAAAGTCGGGCTTTGGTCTTTGGTTCGCTTACTCCAAACAGCCCCTTCATGGGCTAAAATAGGAGTGTGGTGCTTTGTGCGCATGAAAAAGGTGCATATAAATGTGGGAAATAATAAATTTTTAACAAAATAGTGCAATTAAAAAGTGGATTAAAATCAGATGTCCTCCTTATACACGAATCATGTGAGCTGGGGTAATAGTAATATGTAATAGTAATAGTAACGATTACAATTGTTCAAGTAATAGTAATAGATGGAAGAGAATGCAATGTAATAGTAATTGTAATAGAAAGCAAAGTAATAGTAATTGAGCTATTACTTTGCTATTACAATCAAACATTTCAATCACACCAAAATTCAATTTCATTGAAAATAATCAGACCAAAAAATTATGTATTTTGACATAACATGACTTGTTAACATTTCCAATTTGGAACCTTTTTTGTGGTGATAAACTGGTTTAGTATTGGAATCATGACAGTCATTGAACTTTAGCAATATTAGCAGGAGACATTGTGACTGCTGCATGGCTAATTGATATTTGAAGCCATGCAGGTCCACCAACCATCTATCCTTTTCTCACAAACCTATTCATTCATTCACTGAAGCAGGATAAGGGTTCCAGGCTTCCAGCACTTTAACATCTGAATCAATCAATCATTGCTATATCCCAACCCTAGCTGCCAGCCTGCCATGCTGGGTAATGTGTGAAAAAAATCCAGGGGCTTATACCAACTTTTCAGATTTTTTTTCAGTTGGTAGCTAACTTGCACACTATTGACCAAAAGTGTGAAAAAACATCCTATCTTTGAATCAATAATTAACAGTCCACCAAACAGCAGCTGAGCAGTATGTGTCTATTATGGGATAATCAGACTATGTTACAGTGACATTGCTTTTCTGTTTCATTCCAATGAATATATGAAACTTCTACATCCGACTGGAATTGTGTGAGGTTAATTATGTGAGGTTAATTTAATTGGGACATTTATGAGTAAATTGTAATTTTAATTGCCAGCAAAGTCTATCACCCAGATCGATGTTGTTTGAGCGGTGCAGTTTTTTAGAAGCTCATGTCAGTTAAATGCAACAGCCATCTTTTAAAATAAAGCGATTTTGTTCTGATGTTAGATATGTGATGTGATATAAAACACCCAGAGATCGAGTACAGAGAAACTACAGACAGGACATCTTGCCACATATCAGTATTGTTGTATGCAGGAGATTTTGCGTTGACAACGATCAATTGACACTAAAGTAAATAGCTGTTTTGCCTCCAAAATAAAGAATGATTGTGATTAATTATTGTGATTAAGTATGTAAAATGTTTACTTGAAAGAAAATAGTTCCAATGGAAAATGTAATAGTAATAGCTTGAAATGTAATAGTAATATATTACATTGCCTTCAGCATGTAATAGTAATAGAAAGGAAACCTAGTAATAGTAATCTATTACATTGCAACGTAATAGACCCCAGGCCTGGTGGGGAGTAGATTCCAGGCTCTTATGACTCTAGGATAGGAGTATGCATATGTGTTGATGTGTGCTTGTATTTGTATATATTTATCAGGATCGCTGTTTCATGTATATGGGGCATGGAACTATAAGATGTTATGGCACAGAAAAATTCACGAGGTTACATAGAAGAAAGTGAGTTGGTGTTGTAATCATCGTTGTTCTAATGTCTGCCAGCCAAGTTTGTTTTGTAGGTGTATGACGCTTGTTGTATGGCGGTGGTCATTAAAGACAAATTGAGTAGCACTTCTTTGTATTTTCTCCAGGGTGTCAGTGTTATTTTGGGTATGTGGATTCCAAGCTGTTGCTCCATATTCTAATTTGGGTCTTTAGATTGAACAAGATTTAGCGAATAGGCCCAGATGGCAAGTGGTAATAATAAGTGATATACAATCTACACTGTTCCTTTACTAATGTTACCTCACGTCCTCTAGTTCTGCTATCTTTCTTGAGAGAGAAAAACATTTCTATCAACATTTTCATACCCATTCAATATCTTAAAAACTTCAATCTGATCTCCTCTTAACCTCCTTGTCTCTAGAGTTGTTAAACCACATTCTGTCAGGCGTTCTTCATAACTAAGGTCTCTCAGTTGTGGAATAATTTTAGTTGCTATCCTCTGTATGCGTTCAAGTGCATCTATGTCCTTCTTACAATATTATGGTCTTCACGCTTGTATACAGTATTCTAAATGAGGTCTAACTATTGCTTTATACAGAGGTATAATTAGCTTTTTATCCTTGTAAGTTTTGTTTCTCATAATCAACCCAAGAATTTGATTACCCTTTGAAGCTGCCATACCACACTGCTCTGAAACTTTCATATCAGCACTTATTGTAACTCCTAAGTCCTTTTTTTACAGTTAGTACCCAGAACGCTATCTCTCATTTTATAGTTTACACCCATGTCCTGTATGTAGGCATTTACATTTCCCAAAATTGAACAATATCTGCCATTTCTCAGACCATTTCACTAATCTGTCTAGATTGTTTTGTAAACATTGTTTATCATCATCAGTGTTAACCTTTCTAAACACTTATGTCATCTGCAAATTTGAGTATGTTACTTGTTATATTGTCATCCAAGTCATTGATACATATTAAGAATAATAAAGGTCCTAATACTGATCCTTGTGGTACACCACTCAAAACTGATTTCCAGTTTGAAACTTCTCCATCTACTACAACACACTGTCTTCTGTCTGTCAGTCAATTAAGCCATCCCCAATAACATGGGCTTTTAATTTAAGTAGTAATCTTTGATGTGGCACTTTAACATACTAACTAACATATTATAGGATGCCTCCTTTTTTCTTTTGGATTGCTGGATGGAGTGTTCGTTTGAGTAGGCCAAGTGTTTGTGCAGATTTTGATGCAGTGGTTTGTACGGGTGTAGGTGATTTGCCCCCCCCGGTCTTTTGCCCCTAGGTCATTTGCCCCTCCAGTCATTTGCCCCTTAGGTCTTTTGCCCCCTTTTTCATTCATATAAATCAAACACAGAGATGTTTTTTTTTGTATTTCATGTAATTCTGAATCACACATAATAACATAACAAATATCAGGATATTACTTCAAACGAATACAGTGTCCAAGACTCTGGAGAGTATCTGCGATGGTCTTATCCCCAGCACTGAACTGTGTGCATATGTTGACCAGTCTGTCTTGGAACTGCTTGGCAGTGCGACGTACACGTTTGCGGGGGGTTTGTCCAAGCTGGTTGAGTCGCATAGTGCCCTCAACAGCCGCAAAATCCTTACGTAGTGCATCTATCAGGGTCCATATGGTTGGATGAGAATGTCCAACCAGAGTGCTGAAACCCCTGTTCCAGGCTTCACACATATTGTTAGTACGTGAGCCTCCAGCCATGGTTGCATCATGTACGTTCCACAGGGTGGGGGAGTAGGATGGTGCGATGTGACGCATCCTGACCGCTGGCACTGTACCATCATCAGTGGGTGGTGCCTGGATTCGACGAAATGACCCAGTGACATAGGTAGAGTCAAAGTATCGTACAAGATTTTCAAGTCCATCTGGAGTGTTGTCCATGAGGTACTCCATCCCCAAATGACTGCATATATAACACATTTTTGTTAATTTGATTCATATGCAGGTAATACAATTTGCTACCATACTTTTTGAAATTGTTGTAGTTGTTAATGATTTGATAATAAGAAATTAAATAATTTTCACAATATCATATTGAAAAAGTACTCAGATGTACTCGTAAAATCTGAGTACATTGAACACGAGTACGAGTGCATGACCATAATTTCAAGAAAAGGGGGGCAAATGACCAGATTTCCATTAAGGGAAGGGGCAAATGACCGCAGGGGCAAGTGACCTAGGGGCAAAAGACCGGGGGGGCAAGTGACCGCAACCCGGTTTGTACATGCTTAGTCCAGGACAGTTTAGAATCTATGATTATGTCTATAGGTATGGGTGTGAATTTACTTGAGAAATCAGCTGGTTTGAGATGGTGTATTTGAACTGGCTAGGTTTAGACTTATCGGTAATTGTCAGCAGGTGGCATTTTGATGTGTTGAATTTCATTTGCCATTTGTTTGACCAGTCTGTTAGTTTGTGAATGTCTGTTTGTAGTATGTCATGGTCTGCAGGCGAGTGAATCTCTATAAACAATCAGAATCCATGCTGGTGAGGAAGAACAATGTTGTTGGCACCGAGGTGTTTCATATATGGCTAAGGACAATATGCTCCATCACCTTGCACAGAAAACAAGTGAAAAATATTGGTCTATAGTTAGCAGGGTCGCATTTATTGCCTTTTTTTTGTGTATTGCTGTGACAAAGGCTGTATTCCAGGCTTGGGGGAGTTTGCCAGTGGTGTATGATTGTTGGAAAATGTGCTGCATTATGTGGGTTATTTCTTTAGCAGTTTCCTTTAGTATTTTTGCAGGAATTTCACCTGGCCCTGGCACTTTGTTGTGATTTAGAGCTTCAAGCTGTTTTATGATGCCGTTTAGTCTGATTTGTAGGGTTTTAATTGAGGGAAATGGTGATGGGCCTTTTGTTGGGATAGGAAGTTGCTCATTTGTGAAAACTGATTTGAAGTGGTCATTGAGGCATTTGCTTTGTCATGGTTGGTTGTTGGTGTTGTTTAGATTTTGTCATGTGGCTATGGATGGATTCTCCTATCAAGTTAGTATAGTTTTTATGAAAGAAGCTCCGATTTGAGTTTACATCTTGTTCGTCTGGTTTTCAATAAAGTACTGCTGAGCTAGCTGGGTGCAGCTTGATTTAAGGGATTCCCAGTTTGCAGATCTGTAGTTGTATACTTTGTGTGGTGGTTTGTTTTTTCTGTTTGGATTCATATTGATGTCAAAGAGAATGGCTTCATGATCGCTCATGTCTTGATGGTGGAGATAAGGGATGGGTTTGATGTAAGTACTAGGTCTAATATATTTGCAGAATCTAATCAGGTGGGTTCATTTACCATATTACCCCAACTATTTCAATTAGTTTCTTATGTTTCGCAGCTGTTTGTTGGTTTGTTGCACAAATTCTCCAAGTCAATGTCAGGAAGGTTTAGATCTCCAGCTAGGATGATAGATAGGGGTATCTTGCAGCTACAGTATAGGATGGAGAGAAATTCATCAAGCCTTCTAGAGATGTTGTGTAGTCGTTTGGATGTCTCTAGTAGGATCCCAGCCAGCACACCTACAGCGGCCCGAGGGCGGCAAATTTATCGGTCCAACATTGGCATCCGCCTGCGGGCCGATGTAAGTTTTGTCCGTCGGCTCAACATCGGTCCGAGGGCAGCAAACTTATCGGGCCAACATCGGGCCGATGTAGGTTTTGTCCATCGGGCCGATGTAAGTTTTGTCCGTCGGCTCAACATCGGTCCGAGGGCGGCTCATAAGCGGATGCCGATAGGAAGCCGCCTATAAACCGATGATTAGCCGCTCATTCGCCGACTGTGCCTAGTTTTGATAAGTGTGTGTATATTATATATACATATATGTATATAATTATTATATACACACATATATGTGTATATATATACATACACACACATATTAATTTTGGCAAAACTAGGCACAGTCGGCCTATGAGCAGCTAATCATTGGTACATTGTCGTCCAATATATATATATATATATATATATATATAAGCAAAAAAACAACAAGTCCAATGAAGATTGAAATAGGCCCAACATAGGCATTTAAAATTTATTAATCAATATGAGTTGTACAGTTTTAATAAGATACCTTCCACAATGTATTTTATTAAACCTATTAACATTAAGTCACTAATCATTCCCCATATAAACTATTGTAACAGGTATACATAATAACAAAACTACAGAAGTGGGCGACAAAAATGATAACAAACAGTCAGTATATAATGCACACACTTCTATCCATTGCTAAAAAGTATCAAACTGCTAAATAAAAGTTGAAGATATCTTTAAATGACAATTAAACTGTTATCACTAATATGTCAGAAACCTTCCTGAATACCTAAAAAATGTAAGCATAATACATAATTCTGGTGCGCATGCATATGGCACAAAAGTCATGGGAATATCCACATTTAAAGTACAAACATTGAACTGACAAACAAACGCATTACAGATAGCATCACTCGAATATTCAATAACACCCCTAATCCAATCACAGTAAAAATCCACACTCACTCTCGTGAAAGGCTTCAGTATGTACACAACGACCTATATAATTTCAATGTACTGTGCAACCTTCCTAGACATTGCTATGAATGTACATGTGCACATTCAAACTTAAACTGCCAGTTAACCGTTCAAATGTATATTTATGAATACAGATTATACAGTATAACTTTACTATGATTTTTCCAGGTTCTCTTTTAAATAAACAATGCTCTTGGAATTTTTTTTAAACTGATCAATGCAAGGCCACCAGAGCACCATGTCATTACTTTCAATACAAGCATATTATCTTATACATATATTGTTAACATTTTATCACAAATGTTTTGAGGTTGATATATGTAATCGTATGTGGATTTGTGTAATTTATTATACGATAATATTTAATAAATAAGCGTTGACCATCTCTTACTTGTACTTAAATGAATGTACTCAAAAACATTCACTTCAATTGTTTACTCCTGCCACATCCTGCTTAGCCTATGTTCGGTCCATTCGGTGCTTCCTACCACCATCCCGATCAGAGACAGAGGCAGTTCGGAACCATTCCTGGATGACTCGCTTTATGTCATGCTCATGGTTGTGCCATTTGTTGTCACTTCATTGTTTCGGACAGCATCTGAAATATTAACATAACAATTAAGTTAACAATAACTGTGTCCACGGCCCATGGAATTGTGAAAATATACCATGGTAAATACCATGGTGTTTTGAAACAGGTAAACCATGGTAAAATACCATGATATACCATAGAAACCATGGTGCTTTGAAACAGGGAAGCCATGGTAAAATACCATGTTGTTTTGAAACAGGTAAATCATGGTATACCAGTTTACAATGTATACAACATTTTATTACTATAAAACAAGTATATTGATCGAGAACGAATTAAGCAACCGATACAGGGCAGAATGAAATGAAAATTTCACAGAATATAAAGATGATTTCCGGTTCCGGTGCACAAGCGTACGTAGTAACAGCTGCTAAAAATCTTAATCTTAACTAACCATTCAAAGTTCTTTAACTAATAGTTAAACTTATAGCACAAGTCAAACTAGATACTGTTAACAGTACCAAAAATTAAATAACTTCTACCTTCTAGGATTGCCAAAATAACTTTAACTTTGAAATTGAATTTTTCCCGCCATATTAAAGTAAACAAAGGACAAGATACATTGAAACAAGGGATGGGACAAAATATTTAGAGTATTGTAAAAGCAGGAATAAAATCCGAGCTTTAACCAGAAAGCTCCGAAAGGAGTTTGAACGAAATTTAGCCACTCAAACCAAGAAAAACCCTAAAGTCTTCTGGAACTATTATAAATAAAAAAATACAGTTAAACAAGGAATTGAGGAACTGAATATAGACCACACAAATCCGAAATCCCAAACAACAACTGAAGATGAAGAAAAAGCAAATATCCTTGCCAACTACTTCTCCAGTGTATTCACTACTGAACAGACACGGTCTATCCCAACTACACCCAAAGTAAACAATAAATTAGCGATGGATGAGCTAAAAGTAACTGAAAACATAATATTACTAACATTAAAAGAACTTAATATAAGCAAATCGCCTGGCCCTGATAGACAAATAGACGACAAAAGGTAGCAGTAAATGGAAAAGAATCAAACTGGCACAAAGTAACATCAGGGATACCGCAGGGATCTGTCCTAGGACCTTTATTGTTTGTTCCATACGTAAACGACCTGCCAGAGTTAACTAAATCCAATACATTTCTGTTCGCTGATGACATTAAGATATTTAGAGCCAGGGCTGGGTCCAATTATGTAATTGTAATTGATTACAGCAAAATCGTGTAATTGTAATTGATTATGGTTTCAAAATGTTGCTGTAATTGTTATATTTTGTATAATTGAAATTTTATTTCAATTACAATTAATTACAGTACGTTTCATATCACAAACTACCTGAACGAATTGTCAATAAAAATATAATTTAAGTCTCACATGAGTTGAAAATCAAGACTAATAATAACACCTGCTTATATATTTACATTTAAGTCTCAGTATTCACTGTCTGGTGGGTACTGGTCAGTGGTGCTAGTGGTGGGTAGCCTTAGCAATTAGCCTTTTCAGTAAGTTGGTAACAGCCAGGAAGCAATAAACAATGCAGACATTCAGTGAAACATTGCAGAGTTAGCAAGCCAATTACACCCCTTGTGTTGTGGTGGGTTGGAGACAGGTCAGGTGGCAAGGACCGTTTATATGGCCTCTCTTCCTATTCCCAACTCACACAAAGCAAAGGGCAGACCAATTAAGAATGTCAGCTTAGAGCAGGAGCTATAACCTCAAAGTAAACACATCAAACCCTATTATTAGTATTTTCCAAAGAAAAATTTAAGAAATGTGCACGGATAAATGTCTGCATTGGAATATGTCCTGTAGGATTATGTCTGGATATTGCATTGTATTTTTATATAATAAAAATATGTTTTAAAGGGCTATCTTTTTATTTAGTATAATTCAGTCACAATTCAACAAAATGTACAAACATTACCGTTATATTTGTTTATCAATTGTGTACAAAATATTGAAATTCAGCAAAACACGCAAAAATACATAATTAACAAATGCTGAATATATTTGGTTCTGCATAATGTAATTGTAATTGAAACAGTGTAATTGTAATTGATTTGGAAAATTATGACTGTAATTGTAATAAAAAAATTAATGTAATTGTAATTGGACCCAGCCCTGTTTAGAGCAATAACAAATACAAATGATCAGGATATACTACAACAAGATTTAAGTATCCTAGAACAATGGAGCGACAAATGGTTATTAAAATTCCACCCAGACAAATGTAAACACATGGAAATTGGAAAAAATAATATAGGTGAAAATTAATATTTCATGACAAGTAATAATGTTAAACATTCTCTAGCCACCACAGATAAGCAAACTGACTTAGGTGTAATTATCGATTCAAAATTGTCATTTGATGATCACATAAACCAAGTGGTAAATAAAGCAACCAAAATTACAAAAATAATCCGAAGAACTTTCCAATTCGTAGACACACACACTTTCTTGCCACTATATAAGACAATGGTTAGATCTCACCTAGAATATATGCCGTAGCAGTATGGTATCCATATAAGATAAAACATAAAATAGCAATAGAAAACGTCCAGAGAAGGGCCACAAAACAACTTCCTGGTATGCGGGATTTGTCATATATAGAAAGACTAAAATTACTGAAGCTACCCACATTAGCATACCGAAGGCTAAGAGGAGACATGATAGAAGTCTATAAAATAATGCACGAACTATACGATAATGAATCTGCGCCAAACCTCCTGAAATGGGAGGATGTGACGCTAAGATCAGGAAATAGAGGACATGCACTCCCTTAAAATATTTACCCAAAGAACAAAAATTAATTAAAAAAAAAATGCATTCCCTCTGATCATCATGTATGCATGCATGCATACATGTATATAAATAATTATGTGTTTCTGTTCTTATAAAGTACTCGCAAGAAATTAACATAAACAGACAGTACATACTGAGCCAGTATAAACAGGCCTATAAATAAATCTTCAGACTTCACCTATTATTGACCTAATTAAGGATAAGGCTAGGCTATGCCTATGTCCATGGCTATGTCAGTTCACGGCCTTTACCTTGGCTTTGCCGTTTGAGTTTGGCGCCTAAAATTACGATGTGCATAGTTCTACTTTCGTATGCTTTGCGAACAAAAATAATTTATATAATGCTAAAAATCAATGTATTGGGTAGTACAAAATACAGCCAAAGATTCACAAAGGAATTTGTAAACACGTACCTTGTCTTGCCGCGCGTCAGTCGCATATAAAATTATAACGGTAAAACAGCGCACTTCAAATATGGCGGCATGGGCCCGGGTAGACTCGCAGTAAAGATTATTTTTAACAATAATAATGTTCAGTGAATAGTGTAAGCATATGGAGCTTACAAACATAATTGTCATGGCTTGTTAATTTTTTGTAAGAATAATAACACGGTTCATACGAATTTTAGTTTCTCTTAATTTTATTTCGCTTCTAGCATGGTGCGTTATCGCGTGGGAAACCTTCCACTACACCACATGCGAAATTGAATACAAGTAATAAATCATAGGTATACGGCGCGCGTCAGAAATCAGTGCTCGGTCCGAGTACTGATAAATCACCTCCCGCGAGTGCTAGCGCCGCATCTGCGGCTGGGAAGCGGGCTGTGATCGGCAAGCGCATGCCGAGCACTGCCGCCTGCCAGCCGCTGATATCCGCCCTCGGGCCGATGACGGCGTGCTGGCTGGGATGCCAGATAGATGGCCTTTTTATGCATAAAGTGTATTTTTGTCCAAATAATTTCACAGGTTGTGTTTAGTTTGTCTTGGGGGTCTGCTATAATGTCATTTCAGAGTGCTATCAAAACACCTCCACCGTGGATGTTATGATCTTTTCGGATTGCTTCATAATTTGTGGGGAGAAAGGAGTATATGGGAATACTTGAGTCGAGTTTGGTTTCAACTAGAAGGATTATGTAATGTTGAGTTTATTGTTGCCTGCAGTTGGGATACTATGTTAGTGCTCTTGATGCTGTCTCAGTTTATCAGCATGGCCTTTAGTTTAGGTTTACTTGTTATCTTTGCTCGGTCAGGAGTAGACCTCGGTCAGGAGTAGACATATTAGCTGGATTTGGTGCAAATGTAGGGTATCATCAGAGATATTTGTGTAGTTACTGCTGTCTGGAAGAGACTTGAGGACAGAGTAGGGGTTTGGTTTGAGGTATTAATGTTACTGGCAAATAGACACTCAGAATAGTTTGGCAGTCCACAGGAAGAACAGAACCAGAGCACACTATGATATTTTAATTGTTCGTATGAGGTGTCATGCAGTATCTTACCAACAGTCACATTGATCACACTGTATGGCATGGTGGTGGTCAAGTACCTCATGACTGCAGGTACCACATATTTTGGAGAGGGATCTGAGGTGGGACCATGGTTTGGAGGAAGATCCCCTGCCTACTTCATGTGTAGTTGTACTTTGACTTAAGTACAATATTTCAGTACTTGTGCTTGAGGTTTTGAAATGACCACTAATTGTTCTTGATCAAATGTATTGACAACATATGAAGTACATTTCAAGTACTGTGCATACCTAAGATATTTAGAATATAAAATAATAAATAGGAATAATTTTAACTTTAAAAGTGCACAGTGTGTGCGTGCATGCATGCATGCATGTGTAAATGTAGAGTTGTAGAAGTTACACTTTGTGGCATTACTCCATATTGTTACCAAGTGCCAACAGTCAGTACAGCCATGTCACTATCCAAATCTGTCTTACTAAGCAAATATGCCAGACCACTCAGACCTTTATTTTGTTATCTTTTTCAGCAGATAAGGTTTATTTAAGTTTAATGTCTACTTGTCACTTGATGAATGATCAACGATAACACAATTTAATATAGTTTGAGTAGTACATGTAGTATTTTATTGCAACAAGTATAAATATAAATATTATGGAACCTGGGTAGTTTTGTCTTGTTATTGATGTACTTGTACTTAACCTTAAAGGGGGGGTGAAGCACTCGAACAACCATAGCCCAAACATAATAACATACCATTTACAGTATATATCACCCTTATATGATGGGCGCAACGCCACGGTAATTTTGTAATATCCTTTTAAACTTTGCCAATATCTTCCCTGGGCGGCGCCATATTGCTCTGCGGGGGGCTCAGCGGCAGAGTGGTTTGAGTACGAGCTCCTGGCACCGCGTTCACACAGTAAAAACCTCTCGGAAAAACGGCCGAAACGCATGGAAAATCGAATAAAAAGAAAACCGGTGTGCAATGGATGGCTCCTGGATATATCAACTAGTACTACAAATGCAAGGAAAAAACTTTTGATCGACTTTCGAGGAAGAATTTGCAGCGGAAAAGGTGGTTGCAAATGCAGAAATTGCCGTGTCCGCCAGCCGCAGGCTCTGCGAGTGACCACTTTTCCGATGCAGATTACAAGACAAAAGACGTATGTGATGAGCATGGACAGACGGTGAGCATCAAGATGTCATTCTTGGTCAAAGACACCGTTCCATCTTAGATCTTTTTTTCCGCATATGACCATGCATCTACAGACTATTCTGCGACAAGGAAACGTCAGATATCAGAGGGCAGAGCGATGCGTAGGAAGCGACGAGCCGAAACCAGGTTAGTAAATTGTATTACCGTTACCATTGTGACTTATCACTACGATTACAATATAGTTCCACCCCAATAAGCACAGCTGTGCTTCAACGTCAGCATATATATGACCCACAGTAAATCGAAATGTATGAATACAATAAAGTGCGAGTAAGTGTTAATAGTTTGATATAATTACGAGTGTTTTCCAATCCGCCGATTTATTTTCGACGTGATCAGATGTACCGTCAATAGACAATACGTGGCCGTACTCAAAACAATAACAATAACTCAGTAAGTGCTACAGGATATACTGCAGCATGGCCATGGGAGAAACACGACGAAAAGACAGTATAGACTATAGTGCAACAGAAGCCTACTGTTGCTGTTTACATTTCAAATTCTTTATGGAAATATTTAAATATACAAATACTTTCATTGTGATTAAGTGCAAATGCAGTTACAAAAACTTTTTAAAAGTATTTAAATATTTAAGTAAAATGCATTTCACCCATGCAATGTCTAGCTGGAAAGGAAACTAAGGCATCGTCATCTACCCAGTTGAACACTGTCAGATTACATGTCTGCTTTTCTAATGACACTTTACAATTTCTGTCTGAATTCTTGTGACTTGACAATAAGGCAAAATTATATCAAATGAATTTGCTTTATTGATCAGATTAAACCCCACATGTAATAACCGGAAGTTCATAAAGAGATGTATTAAT